>JAQIUQ010003597.1:0-64037 GCA_030378365.1 Hybognathus amarus | reverse complement strand
TAGCTACTAGTGCTTATTCTTTAGATACTAGTGCCTTTTCTTTAGATACTAGTGTTTATTCTTTAGGTACTAGTACCTTTTTAGAGATACTAGTACTTATTCATTAGAACACTAGTCCTTATTTATTAGATACTAGTACTTATTCATTAGATGCTAGTCCTTATTCATTACATACCAATGCTTATTAATTAGTTACTAGTACTTATTCATTAGATACTAGTACCTATTAAATAGATACTAGTACTTATTCATTAGACACTAGTACTTATTTCAATGGTGACTAGTAACTATTCTTTTGTTACTACTAGTCACATTTTTCCATTGACTTCTATGGTGATCTGTCATTCAGATATCAACTATTCAGTTCTGACTAGTATGTTAGTATGTATTCCAATTGTGGAATACATACTGACGTATGTATTCCAAAGCAGGGGTTACGTTTTTGCACGTCGTGCAGAATAACCCTAAAGGCACCAAGGTGGCGGTGCCACCGGCTTTATACATATATATATATATATATATATATAATAAATATAGCTGCGAGCAGCGATGGAGGGCCAAAGCCGACGGTACCGCCATCCCGGTGCCTTTAGGCAACACGGGACGGTGCGCGGTGCCACCGGCTTGGGCCCGCAGTCGCTGCTCGCAGCTATATATATATACACACACACACACACACACACACACACACACACACATTTTTTTCTTTTCTCAGCGACTCATTCGGTGCACTTTTGGGGCCCTTAACATGCTCGAAAACTCTTGAAACTTTGCACACGGGTCAGAACCCGCGGCCATCAGAGCCGGGCTGAAGCTGGTACCCGGGCGTGGCAGGGCGGCTCGTCAGCGCCCCCTGGAATGGGGTCCCGAACACCTGGTCCATAACTCAAACACACTTGCATGTAATAATATGAAACTCGGTACACATGTCGATAGCAGAATTTCATCTATACCTCGCGTTCTTGCTTTTTACCCCAGCCCAACAGGAAGTCGGCTATTGAGGTTTTTTTGTAAAACACACGCAATGAACTTTTAAATACTCCTCCTAGAGCTCTGATCCAAATTCGACGAAACTCGGTCAGCGTGAAGTCAAGACATTGAGGATGAAAGTTTGTGTGGGGATTTTTGATATCTCGAACGGTTTGGCCGTGGCGAGGAAACGAAATTATGGCGAGAACGTGAAACAGGAAGTGTGTCATAACTTCAGCATACATTAACTGATCTGGATGAAACTTCAGCAGTGCGTTCGCTGTAGAGGACGATCACATGGATGTGACTATTGTGAGTCAAAGTTATAGCGCCACCAACTGGCAGCAGGAAGTGTGTCACTTTCAAAATGCTTTGAAATCACCCTCTTATTTTTACCCGATTTGCTTCAAACTTCATCTGTATAATGTACATACACGGCAGATGAAGACCTATGAATGGATTCTTGATATCTTTGAAACTGTTGCCGTGGCGACGCATCAAACTTTACCATTCTTTTAGGATGCATTCTTTTAGGGATTCGAACATTTGTCCATAAATCAAACACACGTGCATGGATTAATATGAAACTCGGTACACTCATAGATCACATCAGGCCAAACAACTTTCGTGCTCTAAGTTTTACGACAGTTCAAACGGAAGTCGGGAATTATGTTTTTTTTTTTTAAATAATTGTCCTAGAAAAACATCAAATTACAACCCATGCTGTTACCAATCACCACCAAACTCGGTGTGCATGAAGTCAAGACATTGAGGATGCTATATTCCGGACGGATTTTTGATATCTCGAACGGTTTGGCCGTGGCGGATTTTTTTGACTAAAAAAGGACACATAAAGTGTGTTATAACTTGGTTAGTTTTACTGACAGTTACAAAACTTGCCGTGTATATTGTTCTATTCAAGCCAAACAACTTTCTAATTAACAATAATAAGCTCAAACCCACAGAAAGTCAGATATTGTAGTTTGAATATGATCATGCTCTTTCTAAACCTAGGCCTGTCACACAGTCTGTGTGTGTGTGTGTGTGTGTAGGGGGAGGGGGCTTAATCATTTCACTGTGTGTCTGGCCTGCTAAAGTAAATACATTTCTTAAGCCTGGTATTTTTTACATAAGTTTTTATTTTTATTTTTTTTATAAGTAAAGGCATATAACCTGTTTAATTGTAGTGCATTGACAATAGTTTTATATAATTAGTGTATTAATTAAATTAACTTGGTCCATAAATCAAAAAAGTAAGTAAATAAATCAAAAAGGAAGTGTGTTAAAACTTCTGCATACATTAACTGATCTTGATGAAACTTCAGCAGTGTGTTCGTTGTAAGAGGTCAGTCACATAGATGTGAGTCAAATATATAGCGCCACCAACTGGCAGCAGAAAGTGTTTCACTTTCAAAATGCTTTGAAATCGCACTCTTACTTTTACCCGATTTGCTTCAAATGTAAACACACGCCAGATGAAGAGCTGTGAAAGCATTATTCAATATCTAAGATAATGTTGCCATAGCAACGCATCAAACTTTAACATTCCTTTTTTTTGATGATTTTGAGTCTCTTAGCGGCTTTTGGGGCCCTTAATGGGTTTGAAAACTCTTGAAACTTTGCACACAGGTCAGATCCCACAGCCATCAGAGCCGGGCTGAAGATGGTACCCGGGTGTGGCAAGGGGGCTAGACAGCGCCCCCTGGAACGGGGTCCAAAAACTTGGTCCATAAATCAAACACGCTTGCATGTAATAATATGAAACTCAGTACACATGTTGATCTCATCGTTTCATATATTCATATATTCTCCTCAAGCCGGACAACTTTCTAATTTACACTCATGAGCTAGGACCCACAGAAAGTCAGATATTTTGGTTTGAAAATGTTGAGTGTCTCTCTGAGCCTACACTTCTGTATGGCAAGCCCTTTTAACATTTAAAAGCTAAGTTTGACTATTCGTAATTAACATTGTAGATATCAACAACGTCTTTCTAGTCGTAATTACATTTTGGATAGTTTGTATTATCATTTAAGATATCTGTAACGTAATTGTGACTAGTCGAAACGACAGATAGAGTATGGCAAACCGTTTTAACATTTAATCATTTTAACCTACTAGTCTCTATTTTCATGCTACTAGTACTTATTTTTTAGATACTAGTATCTATTCCATTAAGTACTAGTACTTATTCATTAGCTACTAGTGCTTATTCTTTAGATACTAGTGCCTTTTCTTTAGATACTAGTGTTTATTCTTTAGGTAGTAGTACCTTTTTAAAGATACTAGTACTTATTCATTAGACACTAGTCCTTATTTATTAGATACTAGTACTTATTCATTAGATGCTAGTCCTTATTCATTACATACCAATGCTTATTAATTAGTTATTAGTACTTATTCATTAGATACTAGTATCTATTAAATAGATACTAGTACTTATTCATTAGACACTAGTACTTATTTCAATGGTGACTAGTAACTATTCTTTTGTTACTACTAGTCACATTTTTTCCATTGACTTCTATGGTGATCTGTCATTCAGATATCAACTATTCAGTTCTGACTAGTATGTTAGTATGTATTCCAATTGTGGAATACATACTAGTATGTATTCCAAAGCAGGGGTTACGTTTTTGCACGTCGTGCAGAATAACCCAAAAGGCACCAAGGTGGCGGTGCCACCGGCTTTATATATATATATATATATATATATATATATATATATATATATATATATATATATATACATATAAATATAGCTGCGAGCAGCGATGGAGGGCCAAAGCCGGCGGTACCGCCCATCCCGGTGCCTTTAGGCACCGGGGTTGCGGTGCCACCGGCTTGGGCCCGCAATCGCTGCTCGCAGCTATTTTTTATTTTTTTTTTCTTAGCGACTATTCGGGCACTTTTTGGGGCCCTTAACATGCTCGAAAACTCTTGAAACTTTGCACATGGGTCAGAACCCGCGGCCATCAGAGCCGGGCTGAAGCTGGTACCCGGGCGTGGCAGGGCGGCTCGTGCAGCGCCCCCTGGAATGGGGTCCGAACACCTGGTCCATAACTCAAACACACTTGCATGTAATAATATGAAACTCGGTACACATGTCGATAGCAGAATTTCATCTATACCTCGCGTTCTTACTTTTACCCCAGCCCAACAGGAAGTCGGCTATTGAGGTTTTTTTGTAAAACACACGCAATGAACTTTTAAATACTCCTCCTAGAGCTCTGATCCAAATTCGACGAAACTCGGTCAGCGTGAAGTCAAGACATTGAGGATGAAAGTTTGTGTGGGGATTTTTGATATCTCGAACGGTTTGGCCGTGGCGAGGAAACGAAACTATGGCGAGAAACGTGAAACAGGAAGTGTGTCATAACTTCAGCATACATTAACTGATCTGGATGAAACTTCAGCAGTGCGTTCGCTGTAAGAGGACGATCACATGGATGTGACTATTGTGAGTCAAAGTTATAGCGCCACCAACTGGCAGCAGGAAGTGTGTCACTTTCAAAATGCTTTGAAATCACCCTCTTATTTTTACCCGATTTGCTTCAAACTTCATCTGTATAATGTAAATACACGGCAGATGAAGACCTATGAATGGATTCTTGATATCTTTGAAACTGTTGCCGTGGCGACGCATTAGAACTTTACCATTCTTTTAGGATGCATTCTTTTAGGGATTCGAACATTTGTCCATAAATCAAACACACGTGCATGGATTAATATGAAACTCGGTACACTCATAGATCACATCAGGCCAAACAACTTTCGTGCTCTAAGTTTTACGACAGTTGCAAACGGAAGTTCGAGGAATTATGTTTTTTTTTTTTTAAATAAATGTCCTAGAAAAACATCAAATTACAACCCATGCTGTTACCAATCACCACCAAACTCGGTGTGCATGAAGTCAAGACATTGAGGATGCTAAATTCCGGACGGATTTGTGATATCTCGGAACGGTTTGGCCGTGGCGGATTTTTTTGACTAAAAAAGGACACATAAAGTGTGTTATAACTTGGTTAGTTTTACTGACAGTTACAAAACTTGCCGTGTATATTGTTCTATTCAAGCCAAACAACTTTCTAATTAACAATAATAAGCTCAAACCCACAGAAAGTCAGATATTGTAGTTTGAATATGATCATGCTCTTTCTGAGCCTAGGCCTGTCTTTGCCTTTGAGTCTCTTGACACACAGTCTGTGTGTGTGTGTGTGTGTGTGTGTGTGTGTGTGTGTGTGTGTGTGTGTGTGTGTGTAGGGGGAGGGGGCTTAATCATTTCACTGTGTGTCTGGCCTGCTAAAGTAAATACATTTCTTAAGCCTGGTATTTTTTAAATAAGTTTTTATTTTTATTTTTTTATAAGTAAAGGCATATAACCTGTTTAATTGTAGTGCATTGACAATAGTTTTATATAATTAGTGTATTAATTAAATTAACTTGGTCCATAAATCAAAAAAGTAAGTAAATAAATCAAAAAGGAAGTGTGTTAAAACTTCTGCATACATTAACTGATCTTGATGAAACTTCAGCAGTGTGTTCGTTGTAAGAGGCCGATCACATGGATGTGACTATTGTGAGTCAAAGGCTGCGTTTACACTTGGCATTAACATGCGATCACCGTGATCTGATCAAGCAGATCGGATCATTAGCCAATCAGGACATGGTGAGTTTACATTTGGTCACATTAAGTAGCCTCTGTATCTGGATAGAAGAGCGGATTTCTGTTTCCTGCATAATATTTAAATTAGATATGTTGCACGACACCAGATTAAGAGTAAAAATGATGCAAATAAAACAATGTCCCAGTTGCTTTCACTCATTTGCTTTGCAATCTCCAGTAATTAGATAAAAAAAAATGTTAACGAAGTTATACTTCCAGAGTTGATCATACAAAAATAACTGGGTTGATCATAAAACAAGTCATATCATCGATCATCTGGTTTTAAGGTTATAGCGTGCAATGACTATATTGACAGAAATGGGAGATTGGTTAACATGCAAAGACATTCAATAAAAACATTCAACATTTAAAAAATCAGATTGCGATTATTCCTCTGGCAAAGCAGCATGCAGCTCTTATTTAAGATCTCATGACTGACTGTGAATGTACAGGCGATCGCCTCGTCAGATAATGTTGCACAATTAAAATGAAAAATGACACACATAGTATCATGTAAGCCTAAATTAACTGTTTTAAAGATAAACGTTTATTGTAAGATTCAAATAAGTTTTTATTTCTTGTCTAAACTGCGTCTGGCCATTATTTTCTCACAGCCACGCGGGAGACTGGGTGGGATTTAAATTACGTCCACCTGTGAATGCAGACACGATGGCTGGATTGCGTTTACATTACACTGAGATCCGATCACAAAGCGTCCTCGACTACCTCCGAACCTGGACACGCCGATCGGATAACATTCCGATCAGAAGCGCGTTTACACTTGTCTTTTCAATGTGTATGTGGACAACATCCGGATACAGGTCGCATATTAATGCCAAGTGTAAACGCAGCCAAATATATAGCGCCACCAACTGGCAGCAGAAAGTGTTTCACTTTCAAAATGCTTTGAAATCACACTCTTACTTTTACCCGATTTGCTTCAAACTTCATCTGTATAATGTAAACACACGCCAGATGAAGAGCTGTGAAAGCATTATTCAATATCTAAGATAATGTTGCCATAGCAACGCATCAAACTTTAACATTCCTTTTTTTGATGATTTTGAGTCTCTTAGCGGCTTTTGGGGCCCTTAATGGGTTTGAAAACTCTTGAAACTTTGCACACAGGTCAGATCCCACAGCCATCAGAGCCGGGCTGAAGATGGTACCCGGGTGTGGCAAGGGGGCTAGACAGCGCCCCCTGGAACGGGGTCCAAAAACTTGGTCCATAAATCAAACACGCTTGCATGTAATAATATGAAACTCAGTACACATGTTGATCTCATCGTTTCATATATTCATATATTCTCCTCAAGCCGGACAACTTTCTAATTTACACTCATGAGCTAGGACCCACAGAAAGTCAGATATTTTGGTTTGAAAATGTTGAGTGTCTCTCTGAGCCTACACTTCTGTATGGCAAGCCCTTTTAACATTTAAAAGCTAAGTTTGACTATTCGTAATTAACATTGTAGATATCAACAACGTCTTTCTAGTCGTAATTACATTTTGGATAGTTTGTATTATCATTTAAGATATCTGTAACGTAATTGTGACTAGTCGAAACGACAGATAGAGTATGGCAAGCCGTTTTAACATTTAATCATTTTAACCTACTAGTCTCTATTTTCATGCTACTAGTACTTATTTTTTAGATACTAGTATCTATTCCATTAAGTACTAGTACTTACTAGTACTTATTCATTAGATACTAGTACCTATTAAATAGATACTAGTACTTATTCATTAGACACTAGTACTTATTTCAATGGTGACTAGTAACTATTCTTTTGTTACTAGTCACATTTTTCCATTGACTTCTATGGTGATCTGTCATTCAGATATCAACTATTCAGTTCTGACTAGTATGTTAGTATGTATTCCAATTGTGGAATACATACTAGTATGTATTCCAAAGCAGGGGTTACGTTTTGCACGTCGTGCAGAATAACCCTAAAGGCACCAAGGTGGGCGGTGCCACCGGCTTTATATATATATATATATATGCCAATAAAATATAGAGATGCCTATAAATAGCGAGAGGGCCAAAGCCGGCGGTCCGCCATCCCGGTGCCTTCAGGCACCGGGGTTGCGGTGCCACCGGCTTGGGCCCGCAATCGCTGCTCGCAGCTATATTTGATCATTATAGGTGTTATCAATCATTTAGTTGTTGTTGCTAGTTTGAGTTGAGAAATACACATTAATACACAGAATAATCACTAATCTGTGTGTGTATTTTACTTTAGAACCAAGCAAGTTGACTCATGAAACCATTTGTTTATTATATCGCTATCGCAACTGCAATATTGACCTCAATAATCGCAATATGACATTTTCCTCAAATCGTGCAGCCCTATTTTCCTGTATACTTTTACTTTGTAAAGTTTTATCTGTGGTAGGAATAAAGGAAAAAAATCAAGCCTATTTGGGTGTATTTTGGGGCATATTCGATTAGTGTATAGCTCATTTGCATATTAAAATTAATTTTCAAAGAAACCTGTAATACAAAAAAAATGTACTTTTCATGGGTAGTTTCATTGTGTAAAGTTTTCTTTTGATAGGAGTATAGGAAAAAAATAGCCCCATTGAGGTGTATTGTTGTCTGGCCTTACTGGCACACATCTCTGATTGATGAGAATTAAACATATTTCCTCAACTAGGATTTCTTAGGACTTTTAGTATGTTGTGGACACCTCATAGAAATTATCTATGCTGAAAAATATTCTTTTACAATTAGTCTGTCGTAAAACGCTACTTTGCCTGTACTACTAAGTTAATAACTAATGATCTAACGATCTAGCAAACGGAAGTGAGATCAATTAAAACTAACTTTAGCTGGAAATAACTTTATTCTAGAGCTGTCATAAAACCAAAACAATCTCTGTTACTTTAATTTCCTATTATAACTTTAAAGCAGCTTTGGAACAATCTACGTTGTTAAAAGCACTATCTATATAAATGAAGATGATTTGGCTGACTTAACAGAACTGCAGGGTTTCACTGTTTTTATCATTCTGCATGTTGTGTTCACGGCTTTGGCTTCTTTTGAGACTATTGTCTTTGGCAAAATAAAGAAAATAGTGACTGAAATGTACGCTATTCATTATTAACCTCAAGAAAATGAAAATGGTGTATGAAAATGTAAGTTATATGCTGCTAACCTCTAGTTTATTGATTTTGGTTTAAAAAAAAAAACAATATCATAATCAATATTCTAATCAAAGGATATAGTTTGCTAATTTGTCTAATTTAGTGCGTTTATGTGATTTTGCAGGACAATTTGGGTGCAGGAGATAATATTGATGCTATTTTAGAGACCCTGGAGAAGAGTAAAAGCCTGTCGCATCAGAGTACAGACGACAGCGCCTCTGAACACAGACCTGTGTTGTATGTGGAACACAGGTGAGATGCATTCATGTCATAATTCTGTTCCATTTATATGTAATAAGATGAATATTTAATCTCAAATGATCTCTTTCTCCTCTGGGCTCGCAAAGGAATCTGAATCCAGAGACAGAGTTGAAGAAGTATTTTGGAGCACGGGCCGTTCTGGGAGACCAGAGGTAATTTTAAAATACTATTTTTAGTTTTGCTATTTTTTCTTTTCAGTTTATTTTTCCTTATTTGCAGTTTATCTAACAGTTTATCCAATTGAGTTTATAAGTTTAATTTGTGCTTTGCCACATAAAACTTCACAGTTCACTTAAAAATAGTCCAAAGAGTATATCTGCAACAGATGGTATGTTATGCATGTTGTTTATCATTAGCTGATTTTGAGATATTGGGACACTTTTTTTTTTTTGAGAAACTGCAAAAGGAAATGGTCAACTGATAATTATTTTTATGTTTTGTTTGATGGCCGATGCCAACAGGGTGGCCGATATGTATATCATATTTATTTTAAAGATAGTAAAAGCACATGCATGACAGTTGCTGAAATTAAACGTATATCTATTTTACATAATATTTACGAAATTAGAAATAAATAATCAAGAAGTTGCCATCTAAGGTATAAATCGGTTTATTTTACAGAATGTTCAAATAATTATTTTGCAAATGATTTAATCCTATTATAGTATTTTTTGCAAAATAGAAATTAAAATGGAATAAGAAAAAAGTAAGCAAGCACTGTAACCAACCAAGTCTGTTTGCACTGGAAATTATATATATAATCTTTAAAATAAAGAAGGTAGTGCTAATTTTACATACAGTACACAGTGAATAATATGAATGAATTTTTCACTGAATGACTAAGAGGCGTTCGTTGTTGTGAATTTTTTGATGCCTCAGCGGATATTTTTGATGGTGCGAAGTACGTCAGAGCCTGAGCAGACAGCGCTCCCATTCTCTATCTTCATTAGATTACGGATCTGTTTTACTGTCCTATCTAATACAGTATTAGATTGTTATACAAAGAAAGCAAACTTTATTTGTGGTTGATGTCTAATGTTACTTTCTGAGCAGAAAAACATACATCGCATTGGATTTTGTGTGTATGTATGTATTTACAGTACTGTGCAGAAGTCTTAGGCACACTAGTATTTTCGCCTCAAAGAAATGGTTTTAAGCCAGTTATTTATATATTTTGTTGTAGTGTCTCAATAGGAAATATCAGTTTACATTTCCAGACATTAAAGGAGCATAACGCAAGTCTCTGAGTTTTTGCAGAACTACGCCCCCTCTGGCGACAAACGGAAACTGCGTGCACGCTGATGGAATACCACCATAGACATATACACGGAATACACGCATACACGCACGTTTGCACGAGCTGTTCATAACCAAAGGAGCATCAGGCACACATCTTTTGTTACAGTCATAATGAGGTAATACAGTTATAAATCTGCTAGTCATTTAAAATATATGAAAGGAAAGGCATTTGAGTAAATTACACACTTATGTAGACCTATGTGTGTGTGAGGGGAACAAAAATCGATGGAAACAAAAGCCGAAGTTTTTACTACCCCTGTTTTAGGGGTAGTAGAAAACTTACGGCTTTTGTTTCCATCGAATCTCCATGTTGAACTGTTGATTGTACTTATGATTGTATTATTATGGAAACACGTTCATGAACACGTTTGCGCCCTAGAGCAGACCGCCCGAGATCTCTCCGTTTGTTAAAAGCCTTCCCGATGTTGACTCTAGTCTTATTCCGACGCCTGGCACTGGACAGACAGAAGTTGTATTTTCTTTGTCTTACGTGGAGTTTGCGTTGGGGTTTCTAATGAACTACAAGCCGGTCTCTTTGGGGCTGTTTTTACACCTGGCCACAATGCGTTTTCTCAGATCTATTTGATTTATCAAAACGATTCCATTACACCTGGTCACATAAATGTGTTTTTGCAAAACGGATATTAATCTGATATTCAATTCCTGCGTTATATACAGATTTCATAAAGTGCACGTCACCGAAAGCAACAGATGAGCTGCATTTTATAAATCATCAACTTCGGCTATTTCAAAATCAGCAAAGACAGCAATAAGAGAGAGCGGCAAAAGCCCTGGTATGAGATCATTTCATTTCTTAAGGCTACTTTTAATGAAGATAGTGGAGGTAGAAGGTAACTTAGTGTTAATCGTATGCGTCTTAGCCTACTTTCACTTTCATTTGCGATAGATTGCGGCGCGCTGGCTTGATGAATACACTCGCCTGCTCTTCTGAGGTGAGGCACGTCGTCATATATGACTAAAACAACATGACATAGCCTGTTTTCAACAACCAGATGCATTTACACTTGTCCAGTTTCGTCTGGAATACAGCCCAGACCACGTACTCAAGTGGTTTGAGCTATCGGATTCAAATCCGTCAGGATTCAACCTGGTCTTTTCACGATCGAATAAGTTATCCGATCACAGAAAACGCATGAAGTGACCAGATGTAGGCTAAACAGCCCCTTTGAATCCATCTTCTACTTTTGGGAAAGTTGACTAAAGTTGCGTCGCTCGAGTTGTCTTCTCTGATACGGAGAACGGCGCGAATACACTAACCTGCAGACCTAGGCACATAGCCAGGCGAGCGTGAACGCGCATGACGTCACGCCCAGTCTCAGATTCGGAGCCCGAATCCCTCTTATTTATTTCACTGTACAGGATTATAGAGGCGATCGCAGTGATCAGAGAAGGGCTCATTCAGCCCACCAGGCGATTGTTTCAGCATGTATGGGTTAGAAAACGGCTATTTTTAACATGAAATCTTGCGCAATGCACCTTTAATTGTGCCATTAATTGTAATAATCCAGTGAATTTTTTGAATGATACATAAAGGAAGGACATTAAATGTAGGCACCCAATGCTGACGTTAACATGTACAATTTGAGAACAAAGTATAATTTGCATGGTTTCACGTGATTTAAGCGATTATTAGATTTAATCAGCGTGCTTTACTGCAATGTCAGAACCAGAACAAAAGTAGATGTTTGTTACTTGTTCAGATGACATTTTCCATTGAACATTATTAGGTTGTTCATACTTCCAAAAAGAATAATCTGTGATTCTGAATGCCATCCACACCGGCACAGTGGCTGACAGCTGCACACTCTCGTCAAACATTGGATTCATCAGCGCTGTGCCGTATCGAGGTACAACTCACGTAATGTTGATAATTCTGCGAAATGAAGGGTTTGTATATAAACGCACCACATTTTACATTTAACAAGTTCTGATGAGATCATTCTCAGAAAGACACCATGTTTGTTGCACCACTTCTGGTCACAGTACCACTTGCGGTCAGGGCATGTGCCACAGGATTCAAACCCACTAGCTGAAAGGTTTGTGGCTAGTTGCACGTGGTATTACTGATTTGACTTTGACTCAATAGGCTGCCTTGGAGACCTTTCAGTATGAGAATGAGCACATACAAGTATTACTTTGCATTTTACCAGATTAGCATGTTAAGCTAATTTAATGTTAATGTAGCTTCTGTCTACTGATAGCTGAAGAAACACTTTAGAAAGAATGGCAACTGGTTAGCATGTTAACTAGTTAGCATGCTAAGCTAACTAGCATGAAACAATCAGGCAAAGCATACATTGTTTACCAGAAAACCATCAACACTAATTTAATGTCCCTTAATGTTCTTCTAGTAAAATCACTTTGTAGATTTGTTTTGAGGTGTCCTTACAGAACACATCACGGTTTAATGTATGAATCACTAAACTGGTTGTAACTTAAATCAAGAAGGCAATTCCACTTGGTGCAGTTTATCTTTTAAATGTGTTTATTTGAACTGTCCCACCTATTTAAAATGGCATCTAATTCCAAGCAGATCTTCATATCCACATATGCAACACCCCTTTTTATTTGTACCTAGAAATTATAAAGAAATTGGATGTAGATAATTTCAATATAAAGCGCCATGGGACTGGAATAATCTTCCTCTTTCCTTGAGATCTATAACTTCGTTTTGGCTTTTTCAGATCATCTCTATTTTTTTACCTTAAAAATAGTTTGTTATTAAGCTTTTAACTAATTTAAGCTGACTTCAATCATTTGTTCATTTGTTTATTTGTTAAATATTTTTATTTTTGCTGTAATTTATTTTAAATTTAATTAAAATTTATAAATTTACTGGTGATATCATTAATAATATATCAACTTGTATGTAACTTTGAGTAAAAACTTAGGTTAGTGTGAGGGGAAGGTGTGAGCTGCGGTGAGAGTTTGTGTATGAATGAGCTTTTTATGTGTATCTGTAATGAATGTTATGTAATGATTTTTTGTAATATTTGTGTTTATAGGACCCTCTTGAAAATGAGATGATGCATCTCAGGCTATCCTTAATAAATTCAATGCAATTCAAAGGTCAAATTTGGAGAGGACTTTCTCAGGAACGGTAGCGAATATCGAAAATCCATTCAGTCATTTCTGTGCAGCACCGTTCAAAGATCATCTGAGCCAATTTTTTTTTTATGAAATTGGGCAAAATTTCTTAGGAGTAGCGAATTTTTTTTTCCATTGTCCGCCATACTGAAGCAAATCACATTGTTGGAAAATGGCAAATGATCAGCATAAACCAAGGAACATAACGAACGAAATCAAATTTCGAACAATGTTTTCAAAAGTTGAAAACATTGAAAACATAGCTGGCACTGTTTTCAAACGTCTCGGGTACCTTTAGGATATCCTGTCTGATCCCTACCAAATGTTTGTAAAGATATGTCAAATTGTTTAAAAGATATTAATATTAATGACAATATTCAAAATGGCGGTCCGATGAGTTGTCCGATCCTGACAAAATCGGTATCCACAGATTCGGCATGAATTTATAGATTAATGCTTGTTTAAGCTAAAGTTTTCATTGAAGAGCTGGGAGTAATTTTCTTTTTGCCTTTTGTTGTTTGATTCACATTAATGGTGCAATCATCAGCAGGTTTACTAGATTGTTGCCAATTTAAGACTGAATGCTGATCAAATAGTACACATCATATTTTCTCCCAACTCTTTATGCCCATTTAATACATAAACTGTGTTTAAGTGAATACTCCCCAAGCTGGTCCCTTTGACATAATTTTGTGTGTATTTGATTTAGACGTGCTCACAAAGCCGAAAGCCTGAAGTAAACTTTTTGTCAAGTTGTGGACTGAAAGCCGCATTGAAGATGGAAACAGCATCTCTGGTTTAATATTTCAAATACAAACGCTGGCAACATAGTATGTGGCATTTCACAATAATAAATAGTATGTGTATTTTCTTTATGTATCTAATACCGATAGCAGAACCAGTAACGTTGAAGCTTATCTATACGGTCTTTCATAATTTAGCCTTGTGCCCGTTTCGGTACCCATTCCTATCTATCACTGTTTTCCATGTTCATAGAGTTAGTTTGTGGAGTAAATGAATAGGGTGTAATCTATGTGTGTACATGGCTTTTTTTTAAATGGCGTGTACTGGTGTTTCGCATGTGTGCGTACACTTACTTCACTGGAAGTTCCTATTGTAGTAGGAGCCAATTTAGTTCCCCCAAAATGAGTTCCTAGAAATAAAATCATTCCCAGTTCCTGTGATGTGAACATGGCAAAAAGCAGGTACTTCCGCCATTAATTCAAGGAACTATGAAAAGGTTCCTCAGGTGTTAAATCCCCTATAGTGGCCGACTGGATGTAGCGCACCATAGTTTAAAATCAAGAATTGAAAGTTTGTCGATTGTGCATGTCCAGTGACAGCTGAACTCTTTTGTCTGCTTCCAAATAGCACGGACCGACAGTTATGCGTTGAGGTGGTTTGTGCCTGTTCTTGACTATCTGTGGAGATCAGTGTTACAGTAGCACTATGGTATCTGGCTATAACATCCTCTCAGCGCTTTTTTTTTTTTTTTACAATGTTGGGAGAATTTTTTAAATACAGAATGTGCCTTGAACAACCAGATCCATTTGCACTTAACTGAGTCACATCCTTTGAAGTGGTTTAAGTGATTGGATGCAATACATATTGAATACGTTTTGAAGAACATTTACAACCAAGTCTTTTCACATGACGTGACCAAGTGTAGAAAGTCTCTCGACATTGTGTGGATGTCTGCATCACTACACGGAATATTGCAAAATGAACACATGAATCTGATCTCATTTATTGCATCATAGTAATTTCTGGAGATTTGTGTTATCTGCACAAAGCCTGAGAATTATACTACTGAATTTTATTATTCTTTTTTTTTCCCACATTCAGAAAAAAACAGAGACAGAGGCAGTTTCATCGTTGCTCGTGGATGACTGTTTATAAAGACACATGGCCCCGCTTCAGTCGACCAGGTCAGATTTTAACCAATTTATCAAATCTTCCCAGAATGTTTGTTCTGTAAACCGAAGTACCACCCAGAGTATCAGTTTGTTGGATTTGTGCAGGACTGGTTTTTGGGTTTGTGGGACCCCAGGCAAGAGCATGAAAATGGGCTCCACCTATATTGGCATATTATTATAACCACTACAAACATGACAAATACACTGAAATCAAATCACTAACAATAAGTAAACTGTAGGTTGTTGACAGATAACATGCCTGTCAATTTTCTTTTTTTTAACATCTTTAAAATCTATGTGAATGAAATGGAATTTGCTTTGTTAAAGGAAATGTATATTTTGTATTTTAGCAAAAAGGGATGGGTATCGTTAAGGTTTTATCAGTATTACTACTCTTATCGATACTGCTTATCGATCCGGTACTTTAACGGTATTCTTATCGGTTCTTTTTAGTGTTTTTTTTTTTTTTTTTTTTTTTAAGAATTAAGAACATAATTAACTTTATATTTTGAAATGTTAAATAGAAAAAGCAATGCTTTAACAAAACGAAGAAACAAACCTTTTTTTATGCAGCATCGTGCTGGCTTTTTTTGTTTTATATACAAAAAAAGGACACATAAGAAAAAACACGTACACACACAAGAATACAATTAATCAAAGATACAAATTATATACACAGTGTTTTAATTTCAGGAAGGTCTACTAACATTACTTCTCAGGTAATTGTTTCTGTCTGAAAAGAAATCTAATTTAGTAATCAAATGTAAAATAGCACTGTATAGTTTATCATAGATAGATTAATGCTTATTAAATCTAAAGTTACTCATTCAAGAGCTCTGAGTGATTTGCTCTGCCTTTTGTTGTTTGATTTGCATTAGGCTAATGGCTGAATTGTCAGCAGGTTTATTAGACTGCTGCCCCTTTAAGACCAAGTGCAGATCTGATGCACCATCATTTTCTCCCTATTATTTACGTCCATTTAAGACATAATTGTGTTTAAGTGAATAAACTGTGTTTAAGTGAATCTCAGAGCTTCTCATTTTGACATTTTTATGTATATTTGATAGTTTAGGAGGACACACAAAGCCCAAAATATACTTTTCTTGTCTCATGGCAGTCCGTTTCGGAGCACCGCCTTGTGAACCCGTCTCTTGTGCAGGTTTATGTGTTTTTAATAGCCATTTTTTTCTAGCAACAGTAGAGACAGCATTTTGCAGTAATCACCGATCATGCTGATTCTGACGGTAGGCTGCGTTTGTTTTTGGAAGAACTGACAGCGCAGCGCTGTGAAGTGAAGGAAGTTGCGCTGGACAGATCATGCGTCTCGATTTTAACGGTTTTATCTCAAATATCTTCTTTTTATAATCTCTGGAAGCCGAAATCTAAAATAAAATTAGAATAATATTCCATCCAGATCTAACGTGTAACCACGTTTGAATGTTTAGTTCAGTCCTCATTGTCACTCATTAAGCAAGGGCGTTGTGCGCGCTGTGGCTCCGCGTGAGAGATCGCTCTATCTGCCTCTTGTTACGTCCTGGGGACGTGTTATTATGAAAAGTGTTTTTGATTTGTATTTTACTTTGTTAAATTGTTATTTGTTGTGCTCTGTCAGTCTCTCCCTCACTCTGATTGCCTTGCAGCTAATTAGCCACACCTGAGGCTCGTGAGAGTGTTGCAGAGCTGCACTATAAAAGAGCAGAGTGAACAAGGCTTGGGGAGGTTCACTTCTCCCCTGCACCAGACTTGTGTTGTTGTGTAAATGTAGTGCTAAGTTGGTGTGTCGACCTGGTCTGTGGAAGACTATATGGTGTCTCTGTGGGTACACTTTGCTGCTAAAAGTTAGCAAGTAGGTTTTGTGACAAGTTCCTTAAAGATTTCTTTATAACTCTGTTCTGGTAACTAAAAGGTATTGTATAGAAATCTTTACATTTGTTTTCTTTAATTTCTTGTGGGGAACGGTAGGGAGACTGAGTCACCTTTTATTTTATATCTCGTTATTTCCTGTTTTTGGTCAGTCAGGGAGTGGAGGGAAGCACATGTTGTTTATTTATTTTTCTTTTACCTGTATAGGTTATTTAGTTCTCCCTAAAACAGTAAGAACCTTTTTGTTTGTTGTTTTGGTGGCCATCTCCTGAAGTTTAAACTCCCCCACTCTTTTCTTTGTTAAATACAATAAATCTTTCCTTCAATGATCTCAAGTGTTGATTCACATTTCTGGGGCAGAGGATTGAAGGGAACCCTCCACGCTTGCGTTTAAGCTTTATTTAATTAGGGCCCAAGCCCTGAAAGGGCGCAGAGCCCTATTGTTTTCCTTCCGATTATTTTTTTTTTTTTTTTTTTTTTTTTTTTTTTTCTTTTTCTAGCGACTATTCGGGCACTTTTGGGGCCCTTAACATGCTCGAAAACTCTTGAAACTTTGCACACGGGTCAGAACCCGCGGCCATCAGAGCCGGGCTGAAGCTGGTACCCGGGCGTGGCAGGGCGGCTCGTCAGCGCCCCCTGGAATGGGGTCCGAACACCTGGTCCATAACTCAAACACACTTGCATGTAATAATATGAAACTCGGTACACATGTCGATAGCAGAATTTCATCTATACCTCGTGTTCTTACTTTTACCCCAGCCCAACAGGAAGTCGGCTATTGAGGTTTTTTTGTAAAACACACGCAATGAACTTTTAAATACTCCTCCTAGAGCTCTGATCCAAATTCGACGAAACTCGGTCAGCGTGAAGTCAAGACATTGAGGATGAAAGTTTGTGTGGGGATTTTTGATATCTCGAACGGTTTGGCCGTGGCGAGGAAACGAAACTATGGCGAGAAACGTGAAACAGGAAGTGTGTCAGGAACTTTAGCATACATTAACTGATCTGGATGAAACTTCAGCAGTGCGTTCGCTGTAAGAGGACGATCACATGGATGTGACTATTGTGAGTCAAAGTTATAGCGCCACCAACTGGCAGCAGGAAGTGTGTCACTTTTAAAATGCTTTGAAATCACCCTCTTATTTTTACCCGATTTGCTTCAAACTTCATCTGTATAATGTAAATACACGGCAGATGAAGACCTATGAATGGATTCTTGATATCTTTGAAACTGTTGCCGTGGCGACGCATTCAAACTTTACCATTCTTTTAGGATGCATTCTTTTAGGGATTCGAACATTTGTCCATAAATCAAACACACGTGCATGGATTAATATGAAACTCGGTACACTCATAGATCACATCAGGCCAAACAACTTTCGTGCTCTAAGTTTTACGACAGTTCAAACGGAAGTCGGGAATTATGTTTTTTTTTTTTAAATAATTGTCCTAGAAAAACATCAAATTACAACCCATGCTGTTACCAATCACCACCAAACTCGGTGTGCATGAAGTCAAGACATTGAGGATGCTAAATTCCGGACGGATTTGTGATATCTCGAACGGTTTGGCCGTGGCGGATTTTTTTGACTAAAAAAGGACACATAAAGTGTGTTATAACTTGGTTAGTTTTACTGACAGTTACAAAACTTGCCGTGTATATTGTTCTATTCAAGCCAAACAACTTTCTAATTAACAATAATAAGCTCAAACCCACAGAAAGTCAGATATTGTAGTTTGAATATGATCATGCTCTCTCTAAGCCTTGGTCTGTCTCTGCCTGTTTTTGCCTGTGTGTGTGTGTGTAGGGGGAGGGGGCTTAATCATTTCACTGTGTGTCTGGCCTGCTAAAGTAAATACATTTCTTAAGCCTGGTATTTTTTACATAAGTTTTTATTTTTATTTTTTTTATAAGTAAAGGCATATAACCTGTTTAATTGTAGTGCATTGACAATAGTTTTATATAATTAGTGTATTAATTAAATTAACTTGGTCCATAAATCAAAAAAGTAAGTAAATAAATCAAAAAGGAAGTGTGTTAAAACTTCTGCATACATTAACTGATCTTGATGAAACTTCAGCAGTGTGTTCGTTGTAAGAGGTCGATCACATAGATGTGAGTCAAATATATAGCGCCACCAACTGGCAGCAGAAAGTGTTTCACTTTCAAAATGCTTTGAAATCGCACTCTTACTTTTACCCGATTTGCTTCAAATGTAAACACACGCCAGATGAAGAGCTGTGAAAGCATTATTCAATATCTAAGATAATGTTGCCATAGCAACGCATCAAACTTTAACATTCCTTTTTTTTGATGATTTTGAGACTCTTAGCGGCTTTTGGGGCCCTTAACGGGTTTGAAAACTCTTGAAACTTTGCACACAGGTCAGATCCCACAGCCATCAGAGCCGGGCTGAAGATGGTACCCGGGTGTGGCAAGGGGGCTAGACAGCGCCCCCTGGAACGGGGTCCAAAAACTTGGTCCATAAATCAAACACGCTTGCATGTAATAATATGAAACTCAGTACACATGTTGATCTCATCGTTTCATATATTCATATATTCTCCTCAAGCCGGACAACTTTCTAATTTACACTCATGAGCTAGGACCCACAGAAACTCAGATATTTTGGTTTGAAAATGTTGAGTGTCTCTCTGAGCCTACACTTCTGTATGGCAAGCCCTTTTAACATTTAAAAGCTAAGTTTGACTATTCGTAATTAACATTGTAGATATCAACAACGTCTTTCTAGTCGTAATTACATTTTGGATAGTTTGTATTATCATTTAAGATATCTGTAACGTAATTGTGACTAGTCGAAACGACAGATAGAGTATGGCAAGCCGTTTTAACATTTAATCATTTTAACCTACTAGTCTCTATTTTCATGCTACTAGTACTTATTTTTTAGATACTAGTATCTATTCCATTAAGTACTAGTACTTACTAGTACTTATTCATTAGATACTAGTACCTATTAAATAGATACTAGTACTTATTCATTAGACACTAGTACTTATTTCAATGGTGACTAGTAACTATTCTTTTGTTACTAGTCACATTTTTTCCATTGACTTCTATGGTGATCTGTCATTCAGATATCAACTATTCAGTTCTGACTAGTATGTTAGTATGTATTCCAATTGTGGAATACATACTAGTATGTATTCCAAAGCAGGGGTTACGTTTTTGCACGTCGTGCAGAATAACCCTAAAGGCACCAAGGTGGCGGTGCCACCGGCTTTATATATATATATATATATATATATATATATATATATATATATATATATATATATAAATATATAAATATAGCTGCGAGCAGCGATGGAGGGCCAAAGCCGGCGGTACCGCCATCCCGGTGCCTTTAGGCACCGGGGTTGCGGTGCCACCGGCTTGGGCCCGGCAATCGCTGCTCGCAGCTATATTCTATATTTAAGTTTGTTACCCTCTCCCAACCCTAGACTGGGAGTAGAGTCGGTAACAAGTGGGGGCTCGTCCGTCCGTTAATTGGCTGCTGGTATGTACTCTCTTCTCTCAAAATTTGACTGTTTTTGACTGTAGGTGCGGAGGAAAGGCGGCCATTTGGATAATGGAGTTTGATTTTACTGAGTTCACGCTTTCTCCTACTATTGAAGCGTTTAATCGCTGTAAGAAGGAAGGATCTAGTGTTGATAGCAGATTTCTTTAATATTTCTGTAAGGAAAGATGTCACTAAACAAGTACTTAAGGAAAACTTGTATGAGAAATTGGTAGAGGATGGTATTTTGCCTAGAGAGAGTGAAGAGAGCACTGAGGTTAGATCATTGGAAGCGGAGAGGGAGGATGTCAACTATGAGTCAGCCTGTGTCCCAGGATCCAAACATTGTTTTGAAATTGAAGGAGTTGGAACTAGCAATTAAAAAACAGGAATGTGAGGCAGAAACTATAAAGCTGAATGTAGTGGAGAGGCAGGCTGACCAAGATGTGGAACTCTGTAGGCTGGATCTAGAATCAGAGCGTCTGGCTAGGAACCCAATACCACTTCCACGTACTAGGTCTCCCTTAACAACTGGTAGTACTGGCACCGAAGACTTTTCTCATACACCTCCTAGCGATTCATTTGACGTCAGTAAGTATATAAGACTTGTACCTCCATTTAGAGAGACCAAAGTCGACTCGTACTTTGTTGCATTTGAGCGTGTCGCTAATAAATTGAGGTGGTCAAAAGATATGTGGGCTTTGTTACTCCAGTGTAGTCTAACCGGAAAAGCTCAGGAAGTTTGTTCGGCTCTGCCAATTGAAAGCTCTCTTGACTACGATATTGTTAAGGCGGCAGTGCTGCGAGTGTACGAACTCGTCCCTGAGGCCTACCGACAGAAATTTCGTAATCATTCAAAAACAGTCAAGCAAACGTATGTTGAGTTTGTGAGAGAGAAGAGAGTTCTTTTTGAAAAGTGGTGTTTTTCTAGCAAGGTTACATCCTTAGAGCATTTACAGGAGTTAATCTTAGAGGAATTTAAACATTGTCTGCCGGCAAATATCGTAATGCACTTGAATGAACAAAAAGTGGTTTCATTGGCAAGTGCTGCGGTCTTGGCAGATGAGTTTGTGCTGACTCACAGAAATGTGTTCTCAGCCCACACATCTGCCAGGTCTCCGTTTGCGAATGTGGAAGGCTCGGCAACACAGCGTGCTGTAAATTCTTTTAAAAGTGAGTCTGCATCCAAATTTGCGCGAAAGCCTACGAACGGTGATGATAGGCGTGTTTGTTTTTTCTGTCTTGATCCAAACCATTTGATTGCGGACTGTAAGGCTTGGAAACAAAAAAACGCGACTTCCAAACCCAAAAATGTAGCACTTGTGCACACCATGTGTTGTGACAGCTCTCTTAGTGGAGAGAGTTATCATCCTTTCTTGTTTAACCCCCTGGGGACCAAGGTGTATTTGGGGTCCTTGAGAGGTTCTGACATGCCCTGACATCTGTGTTTTTTTCAGCTGCTTATAAACATATTAATGGCACAGGTGAAATTACACTATATTTAGCAGAAACAGGGCTACCATGATGTATGGGCAACATGTTTGTACATGTTTGTATTTTTGAGAGAATATTGTTTATGCGTGGTTATTGTAAAAACTAAAAATGAAAGTTTCTGAAATAAGGCCACAAAACACATACTAAATATGCGTCCACAAGACTTTTGACTAATTGATGTTGTTGCCTAGGGTTTTTTCTTCACACTGATCTGAAAATCATCCTCCTAATCGTTCACATAAAATTGTGAATTGGGTTATATTGTGAAAAAACATTTTTTTGTTTGCCAAGGCAATATGCGAATGGGCGTGAACCAGGCCAGCCCCATCATGAATAATTAGGTGATTCTCACCTGAGAGACAAAGACACGCAAGAAAAAATTGAAAGGACAACACACACACACATATATGTGTGTGTGTGTGTATATTTATATTTCACTTAAATGACAATTAATAGGTAGTCTTCATTGCAATTTAAGTGAAATTACTGAACTTATATATACAAGCTTGATAAAAATGATCATTCTAGAAGAAAATTTCAAATGGCACTTAGAGGATTTTGCATCTTAACTCTTCATATCTCATCTGAACTCTTCATACACTCTAACAGTCTAACTAAATGAACGTTCGTTCGTACGTCCGTTCACACACCCGAATCATATTTAAACACTCTTTTTGGTTATACAGATAACTAATGTTATCCTACTAATGTAAGGATGTGGATGTCACATGAGATTCTTGTTCCAATGAAAGCGAAAGTGAATTAACGCACAGCGCACGCGTCTGTGAATTCGTCTATTCCTTCCTATCAGACACGCATTTGATATTTCAGTCTTTGTGCAGTTTACAGATACAGACACTAACGCGATTAGAACAAATCACTTATAATAAATGACTTACTGCATCAGCTGAATCCGTGGTTCTCAAAATGAAACTGTATCTGAGGTAAGTTTTTCCTCAGGATCTCCTCACTGCACAGCAAGACGGTTTTGAAAAAAGGTTAGGACGAGGTTAGATCCGTAATAAACTGTATGTTTTTTTTTATCAATGTGGGCGTTTCATGGCTTGTCTCAACATTAGTGTTTGAATAGCACGCGCTCTCAGTGGGCGGGGTCACATTACCACCTCATTCGCTGTAATGAGGTGAAAGGGAAAATACTGACACCTCTCTCTTTTCATAGAGATTACATCAACTGAGAATAGTTGCTTTTTATATAAATGACTTCATTTAAAAGAAGAGAATCTCAGCTTCATAAAGAGAGATCTTTCGTGTCTCTGTGACAAGTATTTAATGAGTTACAGCTCTTTTTTCGGACGCGTTTCAGAAAGATTTTTGCGGAGACAGAGTGAGCTGAAAGCGCACCCTGTTTAAATTTATTTATTTTACAAAAACACAAGGTTTTGATATTAATAAGAGTGTACACAAAAAAAGAAGACCCTCTATAGTTTATAGTCATGTATTGATTTTATTTATATGACCATTAATGATGGAGTATTTTAAGTCTATGGTGCAGCTATGTGAAAAAAAACGATCAAAACGCGGGGGCGCGTTTTTGGTCCCCAGGGGGTTAAAGGCACAGTCTCCCTGTCTCCTGATTCTGGTTTTAAACCTGTAACAATATTACGAGACACGGGAGCTGCTCAGTCTTTTATATCTGAGAGAATATTACCTTTTTCTGCTGACTCTTTTACGGGTAGTGATGTGCTGATTCGTGGAATTGAAATGCACTGTGTGAATGTGCCACTTCATACCGCGTATCTAAAGTCAAGCTTTGTCAGTGGTGAGGTCAGCTTAGCAGTGCGCCCACAGTTGCCTGTTGAGGGTGTTGATCTGATTCTAGGGAATGACCTTGCGGGTGGCACAGTCTTTCCTAGACCAGTTGTGTCATATAAATCGAGTGCCATACAGGAACCAGATCTGGCCGAAAATTTCCCGTCTGTTTTTCCTGCGTGCGCAGTTACCCGTGCCCAGTCCAAGAAATTTGAGGAGGTGGTGGATATCTCAGATTCATTTTTGCTTAACAAGCCTGACTCTGTGGAGTGTGTCCTGTCTGTTACCCCAGAACCTGACCGTGACTTAACTGCCCATGAAAAGTTAGCCTCTGAAACCCCTCTAAAGGCAGGTAGAGAATACTTAGCGACAGCACAAAAAGCAGATCCTTCCCTAGCCAAGTGTATAGCGGCTGCAGACAGTACTTCACATGTGCCTAATTCAGGTGTAGCTTTCTTTTGGGAACGTGGATTGTTGATGCGTAGGTGGAAACCCCAGCAAGAAGACTTAGGCTGGCAGGAAGTGCAGCAGATTGTCTTGCCTGTTGATTATCGGCAGCAAGTCTTAACTTGCCCATGAAAATGCTTTGTCTGGACATGTCGGTATTACGAAAACCTACCATCGGATTACTAGGTTTTTCTTTTGGCCTGGTCTTAAGTCTGCAGTGTCCAGATTTTGTAAGTCATGTCATACTTGTCAACTGGCAGGAAAGCCCAACCAGAAGATCCCTCCTGCACCTCTGTATCCTATTCCAGTTGTAAGTGACCCATTTGATCGCTTAATTGTTGACTGTGTTGGACCGTTGCCCAAAGCTAAATCAGGACATCAATACATTCTGACCATGATGTGTGCTGCGACTCGCTTTCCAGAGGCTGTTCCGTTACGCACGTTGAAAGCAAAGGTTGTAATCAAAGAACTGCTCAAGTTTTGTTCTACTTTTGGATTGCCAAAAGTAATTCAGAGTGACCAAGGGTCAAACTTCACTTCCAGGGTTTTTAAACAAGCACTAGAAACCCTTGGTATATGTCATCAAACTTCTACAGCATATCATCCTGAGTCCCAAGGTGCACTAGAACGGTTCCACCAAACCCTTAAAACAATGCTTCGGCGATATTGTGTGGAGACCGGGAAAGACTGGGTTGAGGGTCTTCCTTTTCTGATGTTTGCTGTAAGAGAGTCTGTGCAGGAATCCCTTGGCTTTAGCCCTGCTGAGCTGGTGTTTGGCCACACAGTGCGTGGCCCTCTGAAATTGTTAAGTGAACAGCTTCTGAATCCAAGTTCTGTATCTTTGCCTGTTGATGTTTATGTCACCTCTATTCGTGAGAAACTCCACAAGGCTCAAACTCTTGCAAAACTTCATCTGTCTACAGTGCAGTCTAAGATGAAGGCTCATTTTGACAGGAAGGCACTGAAAAGAGATTTTAGCCCTCATGGTTCTACTTCCAACTCCTGGTTCAATTTTGCATGCAAAATTCTCTGGTCCATACCTGGTTGAAAGGAAGTTAAATGACTCAAACTTTCTGATTGCGACCCCAGACCGCAAATGTAAAAGCCGTGTTTGTCATGTAAACAGGATTAAGTCCTATGTACACAGGACTGATAATGAATTGACCGTTGATCCAACTGTGGTTCGTCCGCTGGTGTCCGTTGTTGCCGCAGTAGGTGTAATAGAGAATTACTCCTTGGAGGAAGATGGTTTAATGTGTAAAGATGTACCAATTTCCTCTACACGGTTAAATAACTCTGCTATATTGAAAGATCTCCCACACTTTCTTTCTCACCTGAGTACTGAGCAATCTTGTAGCTTAGTTGAATTACTCTGTGCCTTTCCTACCTTGTTTAGTGACGTGCCAGGCAGGACTACTGTGTGTGTTCATGACATTGATGTTGGTGATGCTTTTCCTATAAAACAACATCCTTACAGAGTAAATCCGAGAAAACGTGAGATCATGCAGACAGAGGTTGAGTATATGCTGTGTTATGGGCTGGCTGTGCCTAGCCAGAGTCCTTGGAGCTCCCCCTGTTTACTTGTCCCAAAACCTGACAACACCTTTCGCTTTTGCACAGATTTTCGGAAGGTCAACAACATAACAAAACCTGACTCATTTCCGCTTCCGAGGATGGAAGACTGTGTAGATAGAGTTGGTTTGGCACAGTTTGTCACAAAACTAGATCTGCTAAAAGGTTATTGGCAAGTGCCACTCAGCGAACGTGCCTCTGAGATTTCAGCATTTGTCATGCCTGACAGCTTCCTACAATATCAGGTTCTAGCTTTTGGGATGCGAAACGCGCCCGCCACCTTCCAGCGTATGATGCAGCGAGTACTGTCGGGTGTAACTAACTGTGAGGTATATCTGGATGATATTGTGGTGTATTCAGATAACTGGACAAATCATGTGAAAACACTAAAGGAGGTGTTCCAACGTCTAACTGCTGCTTCCTTAACTCTGAATCTTGCCAAATGTGAGTTTGCAAAAGGAGTTGTTACATATTTGGGTAAACAAGTAGGTCAGGGAATGGTTAAGCCTGTTGAAGCTAAGATTGAAGCGGAATGAGTGGGTATTATCGAGGTTTTTGTCCCAATTTCTCTGCCCTGGCATCTCCTCTTACTGACCTCCTTAGTACAAACCGAAGATTCTTGTGGGACCGTGACTGTCAACTTGCCTTTGATGCTGCCAAAGATCTCCTCTGTCATGCTCCTGTGTTGTCGGCTCCAAACTTCAATTTGCCTTTTAGTCTGCAAGTGGATGCAAGTGCTAAAAGTGCTGGTGCGGTTTTGCTACAAGAGGATGAGTACCAGATTGAACATCCTGTCTCTTACTTTTCTAAAAAGTTCTCCAAGACTCAACAAAACTACAGTGTAATCGAAAAGGAAGCTCTTTCCTTATTGATGGCTCTTCAACATTTTGATGTATACCTGGGGAGTAGCTCTAAGTCTATTGTTGTGTATACTGATCATAACCCTTTGGTCTTCCTTTCCGTATGTCAGGTTCCAACCAGCGGCTATTACGGTGGTCACTCACTGTCCAAGGGTACAATCTGGACATACGACATAAAAAAGGCACTGAAAGTGTAAAGGCAGACGCTCTTTCTAGAGTTTAAAATGGACGTTATTTACTGTGAACCTTGTACCTTTTTGTTTTGAAATAAGAAAAATGGTAAGAGTGTACATATTTGATTACAAACTCTAGTTTGTATTCTTGGTGGTGGAGGTGTTACGTCCTGGGGACGTATTATTATGAAAAGTGTTTTTGATTTGTATTTTACTTTGTTAAATTGTTATTTGTTGTGCTCTGTTAGTCTCTCCCTCACTCTGATTGCCTTGCAGCTAATTAGCCACACCTGAGGCTCGTGGAGTGTTGCAGAGCTGCACTATAAAAGAGCAGAGTGAACAAGGCTTGGGGAGGTTCACTTCTCCCCTGCACCAGTCTTGTGTTGTTGTGTAAATGTAGTGCTAAGTTGGTGTGTCGACCTGGTCTGTGGAAGACTATATGGTGTCTCTGTGGGTACACTTTGCTGCTAAAAGTTAGCAAGTAGGTTTTGTGACAAGTTCCTTAAAGATTTCTTTATAACTCTGTTCTGGTAACTAAAAGGTATTGTATAGAAATCTTTACATTTGTTTTCTTTAATTTCTTGTGGGGAACGGTAGGGAGACTGAGTCACCATTTATTTTATATCTCGTTATTTCCTGTTTTTGGTCAGTCAGGGAGTGGAGGGAAGCACATGTTGTTTATTTATTTTTCTTTTACCTGTATAGGTTATTTAGTTCTCCCTAAAACAGTAAGAACCTTTTTGTTTGTTGTTTTGGTGGCCATCTCCTGAAGATTGAACTCCCCAACTCTTTTCTTTGTTAAATACAATAAATCTTTCCTTTGATGATCTCAAGTGTTGATTCACATTTCTGGGGCAGAGGATTGAAGGGAACCCTCCACGCTTGCGTTTAAGCTTTATTTAATCTATATTTAAGTTTGTTACCCTCTCCCAACCCTAGACTGGGAGTAGATCGTAACACTCTCTCTCTTCTGAACTGTGAATAGCAAATTGCATCACAGACATGGTTCAATTAAAATATAGTTTATATATAGAAATGGCTGGTGAGATAAACATGTTCAAGATAACGTCTTTATAGGAATAATAAATAGTAGCCTACGTGTATTTTCTTAATTTCTCCAGTACCGACAGCAGAACCGATAACGTCTGAGCTTATCGAATACGGCGGTCTTTCAAAATTCAGCACCGGGGCCCGTTTAATACCGGGTTTCGGATATCCATCCCTACTGGTGACCATTAAGTGATAAAAAATAAAATAAAATCCTTTTTTGAACAAATCTTTGTAATGATTCAGTGATGCATACATTTAAGTCACTTGTCGCCACCTACTGGTATAAATCAATTCAAGTTTATTTGTATAGCGCTTTTCACAATACATATTGTTTCAAAGCAGCTTTACAGAAAGTGCATTACAGAAAAGTACATGGAAAAATACATTTAGTTAATCATGTATTTAATTTAGCCGCATAACATTTCGCCGGCGTTGAGTCGTCTCTTCACAGGCGTTGAGTCGTCTCTTCACAGGTGTTGAGTCATCTCTTCACAGGTGTTGGGGCATCTGAAGTCTCTGTGTGAGGCTGGATACAAACTGGAGCTGACGACGCCATTTTTCTCGGGACGCTAGTCCCGAGATAACGGCAGAAAGGCAGATGGGAAATAATTAGCATAGCTGATGTTCATACTGATTTCCCAACCATACGCGCCAACCCTTTTGACTAAGGCTGTCGAGCCCCACTGTCGCGGTAATGTGTTTCAGTGGCAATGGTTCCGTATGGCATACCACCTACCGCAAAACACAATATCTGCCCAACCACCCTTCATTCACGCAATACACACAGGAACGTAATGACTAAATACTATGCAACCTATACAAATAACCTACAGACTCTTCAAGTTTTATAGTATTAAATGCATTCGATATGATTCAACAGAGGAATAAAAGGTAAGCATTATGTAAATGCTTGGCTAAAGAGATGCGTCTTTAATCTAGTTTTAAACTGTGACAGTGAGTCAGAGCCTTGAACCATATCGGGAAGGCTATTCCAGAGTTTTGGAGCTAAGTGCGAGAACGCACTCCTTCCTTTTGTGGACTTAGATATCCTAGGAATGACCAGAAGCCTCGAATTTAGTGATCTTAAAGAGCGCAATGAATTGTAGGGCGATAGAAGGTCCATTAATTACACAGGAGCTAAACCATTTAGGGCTTTATAGGTCAGTAGTAGTACTTTGTAATTGATCTGTAACTTAATAGGTAATAGGGGTTGAACTGACTAGTCGACCTTAATGCAATGCCGTGATGTTGATCCTGTGACACTATATGATTGCGCTAATTTTGATACTATATGGACGCGTTGCAGACGATAACAGATGAAGAGCCCAGAGGGTCATTGCAGCAAGAAAGCAGCATTGGTACATAAGTGTATGGAAATACTTTACTAACTTAGCAGTTAGCACTATATTGTTTAAAACGAAAGTAAAAGCATGACGCACGTTCACTGTTTTACCGGGAAATGAGAGCAGTCTCTTTTAAAATCATTCTAACATTTTTTTTTCATATATTTATTTAAACATATTAATGCATCTCTAATTCACCCGCAATTAATTGGAATATTATTTTGTATTACTTGGATCGATCACTAACGTGCAGATGTGAATTTATTGCTTTTTTTTTATCCTAAATGATGATGTAAACAGCGGGCTGTTCAGCTACATCTGGCCACTTCATGTGTTTCTGATTGCTATCCGATTCGTGAAAAGACCAGGTGTAAGCTAAATAACCTCCGAAATGCATTCGAGACGGATTTAAATCCGATCGCTCAAACCACTTCATGAGGAGGTCTGGGCCGCTTTACAGACGAAACTGGACATGTGTAAATGCATCTGGTTGTTGAAACCGCATATGTAAATTGGACTTCTCCCAAAAATGCTGAAAAAACAGTGTGAGAGCGTATTAGCCTATGCTATGTTACTGTATATTTATTATATGATGTAGCTATGGCAACAAGTATCACCGCAGATGAGCATCTATTCATAAAGCCAACCAGTGGTGGCGCCAGGATCTAGATGGTGCTGTAGCTCCCCCTATAATAGCCATAGCACCCGCCCAGCACCCCCAAGAAATGTTTGTATTTTTTATATTTATATTTTAATGTCATGTTTGAATAGTCTTTTTCATGTTGTTAAAATGGGAATAAATAATAATAATAAAAAAAGATATATTTAGTAAAAATAATGCGCGGCCTGTGATCTTCTTTGGCCAATGGGGCAGCTCCCGCTGAACGTTTGACCTTAACGTTTGTGAGTGCAGCTTGTTTTAGTTTGGAAATTTAGAAAAGTAAAACATACACAACAATGGATCGTTTTTTGCTCCCTAAACGTTCACGTGAGTCACAAGGAAAACGAGACTATGAAGGTGCAGATCACCGCTCGTCGTCACAGAGCCCCAGGATTGTTACAGATGTGACAATTTTATTTTTATATATGTTTTTCGCATTGCTTTGAAGACGTTTGTGGTAAGTTCTTGATTTTCCCTTCTGTTGGCTGTTCACTGGCTGCGTGGCGTGTCCGTTTTTATTTACGCTCCCATGTTAACAGATTAGAGCTTCAAAACGTGTTTTCCAGGGAAAATAGAATAGGAAAGATGTTTTTATGTTATTTTGTACACAGAAACATATTAATAAATAAAATGTTTATGATTGAAAGTCTAGGTTTTGAAAAATTCTGATATAAATATAATAAATAAATAAAAAAATAAATACCAATTTTCAAAAATTACACCCCATTACAGAACAATATATTTTGTAGTCTATTTTGCTGTCAATACTGCTGAAAGTGTCTTTATCAATAGGCTTTATATTTATGCTTAACATGAAGTATATGGCTTCCACAATACGTCCTCCCTGTATGTCAGGAGCAGCGCCACGTCAGACACGTTTCTGGTGTGCAGAATAATGTTGGTAACTGGCTGTGTGATTTCGTGATATGAACATTTTAGGCCGAAACGTGCACATCTGTTGTCTTTTGTTGCTGCTGTTTGCTGCTACATTGTATTCAGGGCTCGAGCTGTGACAGAATTGTGTGAAATATTATTTTCAGAGGTTTACATGGGCAGGCTCATGTACGTTTTATCTATAGCCCTTGTGTTAAACTTTTACACACACACACACACACACACACATGTTGGTGCAACAGCATTATGAGGACTCTCCATAGGCGTAATAGTTTTTATCCTGTGCAAACTATATATTCTATCCCCCTACACTAACGCAATCCCTAAACCTAACCATCACAGGAGACATGCTGCATTTTTTATTTTTTAATAAAACATTGTTTTTTATGTTTTTTAAGCCATTTGATTTATGAGGACTTTTGAAATGTCCTCATAAACCACCAATAAGTTGTAATACCAGTGTAATACACGTCATTATACAAACTTGTGTCCTCATAAATCATATAAACAAACCCACACACTCACACACATATGCTAATATGCATGCTTGTTTGTAGTCGCGGAGCTTGTATAGTTAATACGGGCATGTACGTGCGTGTATAGGGTGGTCCGATGTAATGAAACGCCCCAAAATTCAAAGCAACTTCTATCAAGTCAAGTCACATTTATTTATATAGCGCTTTTCACAATACAGATTGTATCAAAGCAGCGTCACAGTGATAACATGAAAGTAGTACAACACAGATCAATAATATTGTTAAATATTAAATAAACCCAACTAAGCAAGCCAAAAGCAAGGCAAAGCAAGGCAACAGTGGCAAGGAACCAAAACTCCATCAGATTGGATGGAGAAAAAACCTTGGGAGAACCCAGGCTCAGTCGGGGCCAGTTCTCCTCTGGCTTACATTCATATTGTTTATATATAAATATTAAATATAAATATTGTTTATATGTAACATGGCGCCATAACATATCGCCAGCGTTGAGTCGTCTCTTCACAGGCGTTGGGGCATCAGAATTCCCCGTGAGAGGCTGGATACAAACTGGACCTGAGGAACGCCATTTTCACGGGACAACGTCCCGAGATAACAGCAGAAAGGCAGATGGGAAATAATTAGCATAGCTGATGTTCAAAATGATTTCCATTAAAGGGGAGTTGGTGTTAGAAAATCACTATCTCGCAAACTCTCCAGAACCCAACCATACGTGCCGAACCGTTTGTCTAAAAGGCTGTCGAGCCCCACTGGTGCGTTAAGCAGTTTCAGTGGCAAACGGTTCCGTATGGCATCACACAGCGGTTCTCAAACTGGGGGCCGCGGCCCCTGGGGGGCCACTAGATGGCGCTAGGGGGGCCTCAAAGAAATTCTAGAATATTAAATTATTTTTAAAAATTATTTTACCAGTATGTAAGTTAGGATTGTCCTATGTGAATTATGATGTATTTTTTTTAAATATATATTTTTTAAAAATATTATCAATTATACATATCATATTACGCTGAAACGTCACCAAACCGTTGAGGTAGCCTAGTAGTGAACACAATGACGCGAACACTCTGATAAATGCCAAGACTATTTAAAATGGACAAGTTTTTAGATAGAGGATGCAGTGTCTCGGCTGAGAAGGTCACAACAGAAGAGCCCAGCGTGAAAAAAAGAAACTGCGTAAATTTGACGACTCGTACATAAAATATGGCTTTATGGAAAATAGTGACGGCAGACCACAGTGCACACTGTGCTTGAAGATTTTATCCATTGAAGCACTGAAACCATATAAACTCAACCGACATCTTACAACAATTCATCCAGAGCATGCAAATAAAAGTAAGGATTTTTTTCAGAGAAAGAAAGAAGAATACGTCAAGCAAAAGGTACGACTGACTAACATCACGACAATACCTGAGAAAGCACAGCATGCCTCGTATCTTGCAGCCCTGCGAATAGCCAAATGTAAAAAGCCTCACAACGTCGGAGAGGAATTAATACTTCCAGCAGCAGTGGATATGTGCCGAGTGATGTTCGGGGAGGAGGCCGCTAATAAGATGAAATCCATACCGCTGTCCAACGACACAGTAAGCAGGCGGATCAAAGACATGTCTTTTGATGTAAAATCTCAACTGACCGAAAGATTACGATCGTGTGAGCAGTTCGCGCTTCAGCTTGATGAGTGCACTGACGTTAGTAGTGCTGCGCAGGTATTAGTGTACGTTCGATATTTATGGGACAGTAAAATTATGGAAGATTTTTTATTTTCAAAAGAACTTGAGGGGAGAGCTACAGGTGAAGAAATTTTCAAATTGTTGGACACTTTTATGATAGAAGAAAATCTGAGCTGGGAAAAATGCGTGTCTGTTTGCACTGATGGTGCGGCAGCAATGACTGGGCGCAAGAGTGGAGTTGTCACCCGAATTCAAGCCATAAATCCAAAGATCACAGCCACTCACTGTATGCTTCATCGTCAAGCACTTGCATCGAAGTTAATGGCACCCGACCTGCATGATGTGTTGGAAGTAGTAGTAGCGGCTGTCAACTTCGTGAAGTCAAGACCGTTAAAGTCACGTCTCTTCGCAAAACTATGCACAGAGATGGGAGCAGCTCATGATCGGCTACTGTTCCATTCAGAGGTGCGGTGGCTCTCGCGTGGAAAAGTTTTACAGCGAGTGTTTGAACTCAGACGTGAGCTTCATGATTTTTTGAAAGAACATAAACCTGATCTAGAACTGTTTTTTTCTGACCAACAGTGGATGGCAAAACTAGCCTACCTTGCAGACATTTTCAGTTGTCTCAATGGACTGAATCTGTCCATTCAGGGATGTTATTCCACAATACTGGAGGCAAGTGACAAAATAAATGCTTTCAGGAGAAAAATTGACCTGTGGGTACACAAACTACAAAGAGGCATCACTGACATGTTTCCAAATCTATCAGAATTTTTGGAAACAAACTGCATGGCAGTGGACTTCATGCTCAACACCATAACCAGTCACCTCACCTCACTGAATGAACATTTCAGTCGCTACTTCACAGACATTGACATGGACAAATATGACTGGGTTCGGGATCCCTTTTCTTGTGATGTGATGGCCAGTGGCCTCAGTGGAAAGGCTGAAGATGAACTTTTGGAACTGTCCAGTGATCGTACTCTTAGGATGAGATTTAATCAGCAGGGCCCAGCAGAATTTTGGCCCACAGTTGAAAAGGAGTACAAGGAGGTTGCTCTTCAAGCCATGGGAATATTGCTGCCTTTCCCAACAACATACCTTTGTGAGGCATCTTTCTCAGCAATGATGGCAATGAAGACTAAATATAGGGCAAGGCTTAATGTGGAAGATGACTTGAGAGTTTGCCTGTCCCCAATAACACCCAGAATTGATAAGCTCTGCAAAGAAAGACAGTCTCACCCTTCCCACTGAGGTTGTGTGTACTTGAACAGTGGTTACTAAATTGATCTGTCTGCATTGCATGATTTATTTTATATTGTAAAACTTGTATAAATTTGTATTTCTTCTATATTGAAAAACTATTTCTTTAAGTAGAGTAGATTTTTTTTGTTTCTTGCAGAAAAAAAAGATTGCTGAAAAAACAGATTGCTGTTCAAAATTGCAAACCAAACTTGAGCCACTGTTATTTACTACCTTAAAATGTAAGAAGTTTAATGCACTTTTTTACAATCAGTAAATTAATTTTTCAGTGTTCATCTTTTACTATGAACATCATAAATTACTGTTCAGTATATTCAATACTTTTGTTGCACTTTTCAGACAACTGTCAAAACTATTTTTTATAAAAAATTGTTATATTTTATGAAATGTAGAATTGAACTAATTTTGTATTTTCAAAGACATAAAGCTACAAACAGAACTGTTGTTCCAGCATTGTACAAATTCATTTGTTTTTGGTACAATCTAAAATTTGTAAGTAAAATTGTAAGTTTGAGGATGTTTTCGTTATGAGTTTTCTTTTGGGGGGCCACAAAAGGATTCACCCTACACAAGGGGGCCTCCTCCTGAAAAAGTTTGAGAACCACTGGCATAACAGAGGACTAAAAGGTAAGCATTAAGTGAATGCTTGACTAAAGAGATGCGTTTTTAGTCTAGTTTTAAACCGTCAGCGAGTCGGAGCCTCGTACCGTATCGGGAAGGCTATTCCAGAGTTTTGGAGCTAAATGCGAGAACGCCCTCCCTCCTTTAGTGGACTTAGATATCCTAGGAAGACCAGAAGCCTTGAATTTAGTGATCTTAAAGAACGCGGTGGATTGTAGGGCGAAAGAAGGTCCGTTAAGTACATAGGTGCTAAACCATTTAGGGCTTTATAGGTTAGTAGTAGTATTTTGTAGTTGATACGGAACTTAATAGGTAACCAGTGTAGAGATGATAAAATCTGTGTTATGATCGTATTTTCTTGACCTAGTAAGAACTCTAGCAGCTGCATTTTGGACTAACTGTAGCTTGTTTATTGAGGATGCAGGACAACCAGCTAATAAAGCATTACAGTAATCTAGTCTCGAGGTCATAAATGCATAAACTAACTTTTCTGCATCAGAAACAGATAGCATGTTACGTAGCTTAGCAATGTTTCTAAGGTGGAAAAAGGCTGTTCTTGTAACATATGAAATATGATTTTCGAAAGACAAGTTGCGGTCTAGTATAACACCCAGGTCTTTTACTGTAGTGGATAAAGTAACGGGACATCCATCTATATTAAAGTTGTATTGTAAGAGGTTTTGTGAGTAGTTTTTTGGACCAATAAGTAATACTTCCGTCTTATCTGAATTTAATAGCAGGAAATTACGCGTCATCCAGCATTTTATATCTTTGAGGCACTCTGTCAATTTAGATGAGTTAGTGTTTTCGTCTGGTCGTGATGAAATATATAGTTGAGTGTAAATTAATTCCATGTTTTCTTATAATATTACCAAGTGGCAGCATATATATTGAGAATATCAGAGGGCCTAAAACCGATCCTTGCAGTACTCCATAGTCTACTGGCGTTATCTTTGATTTTTCCCCATTTAAACAAACAAAATGATAACGGTCCGATAAGTACGATCTAAACCAGCTTAATGCCCGTCCCTGAACACCAGTGTAGTTCTCTTACGAGAGGTTCTCTCGTATTGCGTAAGCTAGCTTACGCTACGGGAAAGATTCTTCTTTGCCGAGCAATTGAAGCCAAAAAATTTCATAATTTGTAATCATTGTCAACGCACTTCTCAGGTGCAGGACCTTGAGCGGGCTAACTAGCAGGCTCATTGGTTCGTTTCTGGGAAGTCAGGGTTTCCGCGGGGTCTTAAAGTCTAAAAAAGTCTAAAATTTCAAAATCACAATTTAAGGCCTTAAAAAGTCTTCAATTTGCTGAAGTATTGTGTTCTAGGTCTTAAATCATTTTAAACGGGTCTTAATTTTCCTACGTCCATGTAAATCTCATTGAAATGTTCCCGCAGCGCTTTGGAATGTTTTTTTATTTTTTATTCCATGGTTGTAGTTCTTTATTTTGCTAGTTCAAATATAATTCGCTGTATTACGACTACAAAATAGACCACCATGCAACAGCCAATCAGTTTTGAGGTTTTGCGTTATTGGCACGTATCTCAGATACCACAGACAGACATAAAATGGATTTTATTCAGCTATGGGGAAGTGGAAGTTGAGCGATACTTGGCTTGAAAAATCTGAACATTTTGCTGATTTTGCTTTTTGATTTTGCTTTTTGCTCGCGGTCGAGTATGCACTCTTGCACTTCTTCCCGCGCATCCAGGGCACCGAAAAGAATTTGGACCCCCTAAGGTGTGAGGTCTCATCTTTGCTTTCCTTCCTTCAGGATATGCTGGATAAGGGCAGATCCCCATCCACCCTGAAGGTTTATGTGGCAGCCGTCGCGGCCTTCGTTGGTCCCCGACGCGCCCAGTCTATTGGCAAAGACGAGCTCGTTATCCGCTTCCTCAGGGGAGCCAGGAGGATGAACCCCCCTCGCCCCCCTCGGTGCCGGTTTGGGACCTTTCAATAGTCCTCGAGGCCTTGAAAGCCCCTCCCTTCCGAACCGCTCCGAGTCTATAGACCTCAAATATCTCTCCCTAAAAGCCGTTTTTCTGATTGCTCTCGCCTCAGTTAAACGAGTGGGTGACATTCACGCGCTCTCTTCGAACGCGTCGTGTCTACGAGTTTGGCCCTAGCGACTCCGTCGTCATTCTCAAACCCAGACATGGCTATGTGCCTAAGGCGATTGGCACCCCATTTAGAGCACAGGTGATATCCCTATCGGCTCTGCCCGCTTCTGATAGCGAGCCCAATGCCAACCTCCTCTGCCCGGTCCGGGCGCTGAGAGTGTACATCACACGCGCTGCCGCGTTCAGACGTTCTGAGCAGCTGTTTGTGTCGTTTGGGGACGCACAAAAGGCTTGACCGCCTCTAAACAAACACTATCCAGATGGATAGTGGACGCTCATCGCCTCCGCCTATGCGGCTAAAAATCTGCCTTGCCCGCTCGGCGTCAGGGCTCACTCCACTCAAGGCATGGCCACCTCGTGGGCTTGGTTCTGTGGTATTTCTATTCATGATATCTGCGTGGCCGCGGGCTGGGCTTCCCCGTCCACCTTTATCAGATTTTATAACTTGGAAGTACCGGCCTTACAGGCTAAATTACTAGCGGTCTAACCCGCTGCAGCGTCTAGCTACGCTCTATGGGGAATCCTTCAACCGGCTAGCCCCTTGATCTTCCCCCTCCATTCTATGAAATCTTCCTGTACTATGGCCCGCTATGCCGGCCGCCTCTTAAGGCCTCATATTCTTATATAAACGGCTTCTGCCGCTTCATTATTTCTCCACTATATGCTCCCTCCCACCCTCCCGGGGATGCTTGTGGTTACTGACCGGGCACGGCGTTGACCAGGGGTTCCCGTGAGCGTAAACTAGCTTACGCAATACGAGAGAACCTCTCGTAAGAGAACGAATCGGTTACCTAACGTAACCTCGGTTCTCTCTAGATGAGGGAACGAGTATTGCGTTCCCGGCCGTGCCCGCTCTAACAGCGATTCGCTTCATCACTATAAATCGTTGTTTCAACCCACAGAGAGCGCTTATATACACTCAAGCCACGCCCCTTTCGGTGGGCTTTGACGTGATGAAGCAAGCGCCGTCCGCTCATTGGGCGCGGGTTCAGCGCCGCTCTCCTATTGGTTTGTGCACTTCCCAGAAACGAACCAATGAGCCTGCTAGTTAGCCCGCTCAAGGTCCTGCACCTGAGAAGTGCGTTGACAATGATTACAAATTATGAAAATTTTTGGCTTCAATTGCTCGGCAAAGAGAATCTTTCCCGTAGCGTAAGCTAGCTTACGCAATACTCGTTCCCTCATCTAGAGAGAACCAGGTCGCGCTCAGGTAACCGATTCGTTTTGTAGTCGATCCAAGAGTCATTTATGATCTATAGTGTCGAACGCAGCGCTAAGATCAAGTAGGACTAGTATTGAGATAAAGCCTTGGTCAGAAGCTAAAAGTAAATCATTTGTAATTTTAACTAGCGCAGTTTCTGTACTATGTTGTGGTCTGAATCCTGACTGGAATTTTTCATAGATATCATTTTCTTGCAAAAAAGAGCACAATTGAGCGGACACAACTTTTTCTAGTATTTTTGACATACATGGAAGATTTGAAATGGGTCTGTAATTTGCCAAGTTATTTGGATCTAATTGCGGTTTCTTAATGAGAGGTTTTATTACTGCCAGCTTGAATATTTTTGGAACATGACCTAAAGATAAAGACGAGTTAATAATATTGAGGAGAGGCTCTTCCACTACAGGTAACACTTCTTTCAGTAGTTTAGTGGGTATTGGATCTAATAAACATGTTGTTGGTTTAGATGCAATGATAAGTTTATTTAGCTCCTCCTGTCCTATCATTGTAAAGCGGTGTAGTTGTTCTAGAGGGGCCATAATTGAGGTTGAATCATAAGACACCATAGAGGATTGTACATTTATAATTGTGTTTTGGATGCTTTCTATTTCTCAGTGAAGTAATTCATGAAATCATTACTACTAAACTGTAACGGTATATTTTGCTCTGGTGATGTCTGTTTATTTGTTAGTCTAGCCACGGTGTTAAATAAAAACCTTGGATTATTTTGGTTATTTTTTATTAGTTTGCGGAGATGCTCAGCCCTGGCTATTTTTAGAGCCTTTTTACAACGTGACATACAGTTTTTCCACGCTATTCTAAAGACCTCTAAATTAGTTTGTTTCCATTTACGCTCTAAGATACGAGTTTCTCTCTTGATACCATGCGTAGCACTGTTGTACCAGGGTGCTTTAGTTTTCTCTCTAACCTTTTTTAATCTAATTGGTGCAACAATATCTAATGTACTAGTGAAAATGGTGCTCAAACTGCTAGTCATTTCCTCTAATTCATATGTTCATATGTTCATATTAAGTGTTAAGCATCCCCATAGCACCTGCAACTGAAAATCTCTGGTGCCGCCACTCAAACTATCGTAAATCAAAGTCACAGATGCTTAACACACAATCATCTTCGTTAAAAGTAAAGAAACAAAATGATCTTACCAGTGCTGTCTCTCTTATAGCGGTCTTTGATTTTGAAATTAGCTGATGATTAATAAAATGCAGCTCATTACCTACTGTTGCTTTCGGTGACGTGAACTACGTTAAATCTAGAGATGCACCGATTACAGTTTTCTAGGTCGATTCCGTTTTTCATTGAGTTTGACCTGCCGATACCGATTTTAGCCGATTCAGCACTTTACAGCACACACAAATATTTATTTTCTATCTTCTCTTTAATAGAACATTTTGCATAGAACTTTTTTAAATCGATAATCACTATAAAACAGAACTATATAAATTACTCCTGGTGTGGGAAATTCACACACATCTAAAGTGCAGTGTTATGGAAGAACCATTTCCTTTTCACATCCAATAACCAACTAAAAACAAATTGATATATTTATCAAAGTAAACTTCTTTATGAAAACAGGTAATGGCAATAAAATAATATATAAATAACAAATAAAAGTGCAGTATATAGATATTTCTCTCACACAGAGCAATCACTTGTACATCAATGGCAATTTACAATACAAATACAATACAAGTTATATTTCTCACACAGTTCTTCTCTCATCTGACACATGTACAGCTAGGCTAAACAGGACAAGTTGGAGCATGTTATGTACATACATACATACATACATACATACATACATACATATATATATATATATATATATATATATATATATATATATATATATATATATATATATATATATCAAGCTTGATAAAAATGATTATTCTAGAAGAATTTCAAATGGAACTTCTTACATATATATATATATATATATATATATATATATATATATATATATATATATATATATATATATATATATATATATATATTAGGGCCGGGACTCTAATTAAAAAAAATTAATCTAATTAATTAGAGGCTTTGTAATTAATTAATCGAAATTAATCGCATTTTAATCGCATAAATATTTGGACTAAGAACAGTGAGAAGATTTTTTTTTCAAATGGATTTTTAGTATACATTGCATAATGACTGAATACATAAGCTTAAGCAGCAAAATATTGTTTATTTTTGTTCAACCAAGTCCAACAGACCAGAGCCATTGTATATGTTTTGTGTTGAGGTGAAACTTGAGGGTCGATGTGATATGCGAATTCCTTGTTGCATAGCTTTCACACAACCCTGCTCTTAATGACGCTTCCATACAGCGCTTCACATGAACTTTTTTGCTCACTAGACAATGTAGCTAGTGGTTTTCCAAAATTACTAGCCACACAGCACTTTTACTAGCCACATTTTAAATGGGGCTTAAAATGTGCTAAAATGTAATAATTGTATCATTAGCTCTGGTTGTAAAGCTCATTTTTTGAAAACATGTTGTCTATTAAGATAAACACATACAATAGATTCTTATTGTATATAATAAAAGTACTGCATCTTTTTTTCTTTTTTTTTACAGCAGTAAATAATACAGAGTAGAACAATTATCTGCATTAGTAACAATGAGCAAAGAATACATAATCTTTTCTAAGAAAAAAATCCACAATTAAGGCAACAGGATTACAACTTTATATAGGCCTATATGACATAGTTTTGGGGACTGTAGATTGTTTTGCCTCAGCATTTCCTCAGAGAGAGACTTAATAATTATCATCATGAAGCTGGTAGCTCTGAGTAACTGGAGATATGTCCACCTGAAACAAGTATAGGCCTACATGTTTATTGCCCAGATTATTCCCACAAATGCATCTCCTGCTTTCTTTCTTTCATGACATGATTAATTTTATTAAAACATAGAATTAAGTCTGTAAAGATAGTTGTGATATGACGTGACATAAGGGCAGCCCTGCTAGTAGTTACACCGTGTCCCTTAATCATGAAGATTATTTTTTATATAAAATATCGGCCACACTCACGAACTGACTGAACGCTGTGTTGATGTGTGTGTGCACGCGACCAGTCGCGTGTGATGATCATTTGACAAAAGTCTGGAATGTCATATTTGGCGCGCGCAACCCTCGCGCAGCGGCACTACAGGAGCGCGTGAGACGCGCCTATGTTCTGGATTCTCATGCTTATTAAAAGATCGCTATATCATCACATTAAGTGGATAATTAAGGGCAGACTAAAACAGCCCTCAGTCCGACGGCCAGCCCGCGAGTTTAATCTCCACGTGTCTAATGTCGTGCAATTCGTTTGTTATGTCAGATGTCTTTTGACAAGACTACAATTTTTTAACAAGCCAAAGTGGCTGGTGGGAGTGACTGTGTTACCCGCCACGCGTGAAATCCACCCGCATTTGGTGGGTGTTAATGTCAAACCCTGCATCCGTTCGTTTTTATAACATAATTTCCCATCCACGGGACCAACCAAAGCGGTCTCGTCAGCTGTGTTCACTGTGGTTTGTTGTTTAGTTGTCTGAAGCATGGACTGTAAAAAAAAAGTCATGAACAGCTAGTTGGTGCTCCAGTATAATCAGTCCGATATTTATAATATATATATATAATATATATATATATATATATATATATATATATATATATATATATATATATATATATATATATATATATATATATATATATATATATATATATATATAAATATATATAAATATATATATATATATATATATATATATATATATATATATATATATATATATATATAAATATATATTATATATATATATAATATATATATATATATATATATATATATATATATATATATATATATATATATATATATATATATATTTATATATTTATATATATTTATTTATATATATATTTATATATATTTATATATTTATATATATATATTATATATATATATATATATATATATATATATATATATATATTTTATATATATATATATTTATATATATTTATATATATATATATATATATATATATATATATATATATATATATATATATATATATATATATATATATATATTTATATTATATATATATATATATATATATATATATTTATATATATATATATATATATATATATATATATATTTATATATATATATATATATATATATATATATATATATTTATATATATATATATATATATATATATATTTATATATATATATATATATATATATATTTATATATATATATATATATATATATATATATATATATATATATATATATATATATATATATATATATATATATATATATATATATATATATATATATATGAGATGTTCCATTTGAAATTCTTCTAGAATAATCATTTTTATCTAAGCTTGTATATTTAAGTTCAGTAATTTCGCTAAATTACAATTAATAGGTAGTCTTCATTGCCATTTAAGTGAAATTACTGAACTTAATTATACAAGCTTGATAAAAAATTATTATTCTAAAAATGTTCATTGTAGAAGAAAATTTGGTAACACTTTACGGTAAGGGTACATGATTATCATGAATTCATGTATAAATTCATGCATTAATTATGCATTAATTCATGCATTAATATCTCATGAGTCATCAGGAACCAATATCAAGTTCAAAGTTTTTCATTCATGACTTCATGGATGAACAACACCTTAATTAAAACATTAACTAATATGAGTACATCATCATGAATTATGATTTATTATGCATGATCATGATGTTTTCTTTGTTCATAGTTATGCCACCTTTAAGAGCACATTGTTCATCAGTGTTTCAAAGGAACTAGTCACCACTTTAGTTAAGGAGCCACACACATGATGAAGTCATTGATAGATAATGCTTAGTTAATGATGACTTCTGTATTTGATTCAAAGTAATTTGTGTGCTATGAGCTGTGATTGGTCTATTTTGGGGTCTGTTCAAATACAGTAGTCATCATTAACTAATCATTAATCTATTTATGACTTCATCATGTGTGTGGCCCCTCAACTAAAGTGGTGACCAGGTATTTTGAAACACTGATGAACAATGTGCTCTTAAAGGTGGCATAACTTTGAACAAAGAAAACATCATGATCATGCGTAATAAATCATAATTCATGATGATGTACTCATATTAGTTAATGTTTTAATTAAGGTGTTGTTCATTCATGAAGTCATGAATGAAAAATATTGAACTTATGTTGGTTCCTGATGATTCATGAGATATTAATGCATTAATTAATGCATAATTCATGCATGAATTTATACATGAATTCATGATAATTCATGTACCCTTATCGTAAAGTGTTACCGAAAATTTTTAAATGGCATCTTTTGCATCTGACCTCTTCATATATATACATGTAGGCCTATGTATAAAATCAAAGTATAAATGAAAGTCAAAACCCATTTTTAGTCATTCCTGGAAACAAATCCTGGTCAAATAGGTTATATGGGCCTTTGTGTAGAATTGGTTCAAAGTTAGAGTTTAAAAGAAAGAAAAAGAAATCTTGAAAAGAAAATAATATGAGTAGAAACCAGTCTAAACTGAATGAGCGTTCGTTCGTACGTCCGTTCACACACCGAATCACATTTAAACAATCTTTGGTTATACAGATAACTAATGTTATCTTACTAATGTAAGTATGTCGAGCGAAAGTGAATTAACGCACAATGCGCGCATCTGTGAATTCGTCTATTCCTTCCTATCAGACACGCATTTGATATTTAAACAGTCTTTGTGCAGTTTACAGACACTATTCAATAACGCGATTAGAACAAAGCACTTAAGAATAAATGACTTACTGCATCAGCTGAATCCGTGCTCCTCAAAATGAAACTGGTAACTGAGTTAACTTTTTCCAGGATCTCCTCACTGCGCAGCAAGACGAAAGGTTAGGACGAGGTTAAGATCCGTAATAAACTGTATGTTTTTATCGATGTGGGCGTTTTCATGGCTTGCCTCAACATTAGAGTTTGAATAGCACGCGCTCTCAGTGGGCGGGGTCACATTAACACGTCATCCGCTATAATGAGGTGAAAGGGAAAATACTGACCTCTCTCTTTTCATACAGATTACATCAACTGAGAATAGTTGCTTTTTTATATAAATTACTTCATTTAAAAGAAGAGAATTTTAGCTTCATAAAGAGAGATCTTTCGTGTCTCTGTGACAAGTATTTAATGAGTTACAGCTCTATTTCTTTGACGCGTTTCAGAAAGATTTTTGCAGAGACAGAATGAGCTGAAAGCACACCCTGTTTAATTGATTTATTTTACAAAAAACAAGGTTTTGATATTAATAAGAGTGTACACAAAAAGAAGACCCTGATATAGTTTATAATCATGTATTGATTTTATTTATATGACCATTAATGACGGTGAAAAAAAAGACGATCAAACGCGGGACGTGTTTTTGGTCCCCAGTGGGTTATATGGTGTATACATGCAAATTCTGTGCATTTTGACATTATCATCATAAATATCATAAATCATTTGTAATTTTAACTAGCGCAGTTTCTGTGCTATGATGCGGTCTGAATCCTGACTGGAATTTTTCATAGATATCATTTTCTTGCAATAAAGAGCACAATTGAGTGAACACAACTTTTTCTAATATTTTAGACATTAAATGGAAGATTTGTAATGGGTCTGTTATTTGCATAGTTTGCAAGTTATTTGGATCTAATTGTTTCCTAATGAGAGGTTTTATTTCTGCCAGCTTGAATATTTTTGGAACATGACCTAAAGATAAAGACGAGTTAATAATATTGAAATACTATTGATGTATTGAAATAATATTGAAATTAATATACTAGTGAAAACTGCTAGTCATTTCCTCTAATTCATCTGTTTGTTTGGGTTCACTTAGCAGCTGAGATAGATCAGGTAAGCTATTTGAGAATCCATCTATAGTGATCGGGAGGATTGTTCTGCCTGGTCTATAACGTGGCGCAACATGACAGAATTTCAGATAATCGTATTATGCAAGTTACCATGTAATGATATATCAGTTTGATTGGTTACATATGTTATAATTAAATCTAGTGTATGATTTCAGACCACTGGGACCACTGACGTTTTGCTTGACCCCAAAGGAGTTTAATAAATCTGTAAACGCATCCCCTGAACTCATCATTTGTATTGTCTACGTGTATGTTAAAATCTCCAACAATTATTTTCTTTTCTCGACATTGACCAATGAGTATCTGAGAGAAAGTCTGCAAACTCTTTTCAGGAATTCAGCATATGGCCCTGGAGGTTTATATACAGTAGCCAAGGCTAGAGATGATAGGGATTTCTTTCTTACGTCTAAGAGCGTATCATTTAGCACAAGTACTTCAAATGAATTAAACCTGTGAGTAACATTTTCTGAGTAACATTAAGAATATCTTTATAGATTTTTGCAACACTGCCCGCAACGACCATTGAGATCGGGGCTCATGCTTATAACAGCATCCTGGTGGACTAGACTCATTTAGACCGAAATACTCATTTGGTTAAAGCCAGGTTTCAGTAAGGCAACAGACACATCGAAATTAATATCTGTGACCATTTCATTTACAATAACCGCCTTAGGTGTAAGCGATCTAATGTTTAGAAGACCTAGCTTTAGAAATTGTTTTTGTTCACTAATATTTAGATTTTCTGGTTTAATTACAATAAGATTTTTGCTAGATCCTACACTAGATTTATTGTTTGGCCTCACTAAATGAGGAATAGACACAGTTTCTATATAATTTTCTACACTACGTATATCAATTAAGTTAGGACAGCAAAGACCTGTGATTTGGACTTTGACTTACTATTAATCTGGTGTGTAACGTCTTGGAGATGTTGTCCGACAGAACAGCCGCTTCCGATTCTGCTGGGGTGAAGGCCATCAGCATGATACAGCCTAGGTCACTCCCAGAACAGATTCCAGTTATTTACAAAGAGCAGTTTCTGTTCATTACACAATGACATTAACCATTCATTTAGTGCAAATAATCTACTGAAACTTTCCTGCCCTTGGTGGTACGTGGAAGCGGTCCAAGACCCGAATGATCGTTGCTTCAGGCGCTGTGCTGCGTACAGTCTCTGATCAGGCTCATGTAGTCCTTCTTCAGAACATCCGTCTTCCGCAGCCTGATGTCGTTCGCTCCCGCATGCAGCACAACAGCTCCGACGTGCTCCGTCACCATTCAGGATCTCGGGAACCTGTGCAGCGACATCAAGAACACGAGCACCAGGAAAGCAGTGAGTGCGTACCTTACCTGAGGTAGCACGGACATGACGGACCATGGACGTGCCGATGATCACGGCGCTGTCGCGTTCCGACTCGCGGAGAGGGGAGAAGCGGTTCCGGGTGGAGATCTCAAAGACCGGGAGAGGGCGGAGAGGTTCTAGCTCTGGTCCTGGCTCGCGCTCTTCCGCTGTGGGTTCACCCAGGGTCCATGGTGTTGTGTCGGTGCCGGAGTGAATGAAGCCAGAGATGATCGCGTCCTCCTGGGCAGAGAAACGCACGTGAGTAGATGAAGTCGGAGTCAAAGAGTTACTAACCACTGACTTGTGAGCTTCGGTGCGTGATGTTTCAAGCGCTGATCGCCAATCCAGCAGCTCGGCTTGCTTCTCCAGCAGACCACGGATCTGTTTCTGCACTGATTCCAGCTCCAACTTCACAAAGAACAGCTTGAATATGTATAATTATTATGAATTATCATGAATTCATTCATTCATGCATTAATATACGGTATCATGAATCATCAGGAACTAACAAGTTCAATGTTTTTCATTCATGACTTCATGGATGAACAACACCTTAATTAAAACATTAACTAAGAAGAGCACATCATCATGAATTATGATTTATTACGCATGATCATTGTTTTCTTTGTTCACAGTTATGCCTCCATTAGTAGCACATTGTTCATCAGTGTTTCAAAGGACCTAGTCACCGCTTTAGTTGAGGGGCCACACACAAAGTCATTGATAGATATGCTGTTGTGTTGTTCATCCACGAAGTCATGAATGAAAAATGTTGAACCCGTGTTAGTTCCTGATGATTCATGAGATATTAATGCATGAATGAATGCATAAATCATGCATGAAGTTATACTTGAATTCATGATAATTCTTGTACCTTTACCATAAAGTGTTACCTTTGTTTTCTTCTAAAGTGTAGGAAACTCAGAAGTGAAGACCAGGAGACTTGGTATCTTCAACAGGATTCTTTATTGAGAAACATGAGCTGTTTGGTAGCTGCAATCATTCGTCAAGTCTAAATAAGTGAACGTTCCCTTAATATATATACATTTAGTGGTGGGGAGCATGTAAATGGAAGTATACCAATTCAGGAAACCTGTCCTAGATCGAGAGCGATCCCACTTCCAATCCAATCAGCATAACCTTTCAAACACTGAGACGCAGAGAACAAGGTTGGCAGAACTCTATTGCTGAGACAGGACGCTCCAAGAGCCATTTAAGAGTTTCAGTAATCTAACCAATACACAAAACAGGACTGGCAAGTTTCACACCTGAAGTTTTGCAGTTTATATACTATTGTACTGAAACCTATAACATTTAATACATTTGTAACACTACAGCGGTCCCTTTTTAAAAAATATGTATTTATTATTATTATTATTAATAACATTTTTATTTTTTTATTCATTTTATTAATATTATTTTCTTTTAATTGTTTATTTACAAGTATTATTATTATTATTATTATTATTATTATTATTATTATTAACATATGGTGTTTCTTTGCATTTTTGCAGTATTTATATTATTTTCATATTTATAAAATCTATATTATTTGCTGCAGTTGTACATTTGTTATGTTTTGTACCATACATGTTAACCGCCTGTTAATTTAATCCAGTTGATTATCCCTAATTGGTAATTACAAAGAAAAGGGTGAATATTAGTTTTAATGTGAACACTGAAGAAAGAAATGTGTTGATGTCTGCTTGTGCTTGTCTAGCATTCAATTCACTTGCAAATTATAAAATAAAATCTATTTTTGCCAGACTTTCACTAGTCTGGACTGAATTCAGTGTGCACTTAGCAATTTTCTTGTTTCTTTTTTTGTGTCTATGCACCTGAAGCAAAAGGATTTATCATCAATTCGAAGCACAACAAAAGATATTCTTCTAGAATATCTGAACGTTAAATTATCTCACCAATACTGATGTAGCTATCTCTCCTATCACTGTCTTTGATCTTGAAATAATCAGGTTTTTGTCATGATTTGTTATTATTGTGCAGCCCTTATTTAATTACAGATATTAAATGACCTGTGTGGTCTAAGTTTACAAAACAATTAATAATATATTTGTGTATTTTGTTGTGAGCAGTGAATTGCAGTGGGCGTTTGAGAGAACTTTTGGTACTGTTAACATAATTTTTGTGAAAAATAGCTGACTAGTTGTGTCTCTTAGGTATCTCCATGAGTCTAGTGGAGTCTAAAGATGGCATTCAGCACTTCACCTTTGAGCATAATCGTGACTATCAGCAAGTCCAGTTCAAGTTTTTTGATGCAGTCGAGTCAATGGACCCCAACAAAATTGTGGTAATTTTAATCTAACATGCTATTAGCTGTGGACTGATTTGATTTTTTTTTAATGCACACATGAGTGACAGATGTGTTACCTTATGTATGTGATGCTCCGTTTTCTCTCTTTTTTATTTTTTTTTCTTCAGGTTCTTCTGCAACTCAACCCATATCATATTGATTCACTCCTGCAGCTGTCAGATGTATGTCGCATACAAGAAGATCAAGAGACAGCCAGAGATCTCATCGGTGAGAAAATTCACTGATGTGCTGAATATGAGTAGGGCTGTAGCTATTGATTATTTTAGTAACCGAGTATTCTACAGATTAGTCCATCTATTAATCAGCTAAAAAAATATTGGTAAAAAAATAGATAGCTTTTAAAATGACTTAAAATGCCAAAATTAAGAACAAGCAATAATAATTGGTTCAAATAAAGCATCAAAGTAAGTAATCATATGGGTTTTATTGAACACCACCATGCAAAATAAATGATATAAACTAGAGCTGTCAGTTAAACGCGCTATTAATGGCGTTAACGCAAACCTATTATAACGCAATTCTTTTTTTTATCGCGAGATTAATGGTCTTTTTGGCCTAGCAAACTTTGAAGTTTTTTTTTACATGCTTTTGCAACAGGATGCGGCATGTGCGGCACTGCGCTGAAGAAAGCCATTAATTTCAATGGCTAAACCACACACCGCGGTCAAATTTCAAAATAGTTGTCAATTACCAGTACGTCTAATTGAAACTTTTTGGCATCCAAAAAGTTTTGTAAACTGGCGTAGTGCCGTGCATTCCGCATCCTGTCTGAAAGTACTGGATCTAGCTAGACCGGAAACACACTTGTTGCGAGTTCGGCCTGAATAGTAGGTTAAAGTTACATTTTGAGTGTATGATAGAGCGTGAGACGCTGAAATGGATGCCAATAAGAGATTCTTGAATAGAAAGTTTACTTTTACTTTTTCATGTTGTGAACTGTGCTGTCATTGATGGCCAAGCACACACACAGCTGATGCAAATTATCCACCCCCTTGTCAATATCAGGACCTCGTCAGTATTTCTTTCACCCTTTTATTGATATATTGTGTGAGATTTGCTCCAAGTGAGAATGTTTTAGTGTGAAATTGAACACAGTATTGTCAATGTTGTTTTCAATAAAAAACATTTGCACCAAGCAAGCCGATCCACTTTTTCATGTTGATGAGCATTAAAATTAGAAAAAAAATAATGCAACAAAAAGGCATTTATAATAGATAAAATGTGTTTTTTTTATCGTGATTAAATTTTAATCTTTTGACAGCACTAATATAAACACAACTTATGTACATTACTAAAAAAATGCCTGCAGAGGCGCCAACGCCCTGGTAGTAGTTGTTGTTTCACTACGGCATGATCAAATCCTTGTTTAATATTGGCCAAACATTTAATTCAAATGTCCACTTAACCTTTAATATTTGGACATTTCTGTTTGATAGAAATTCTAAAGCCACTGTAATTTCTTGAACAAGAACATGTGCACATTGAAACATGCAAACTCACAGCTAGTTTTTAAACTTTTATTTTGAAATCGCAATGAACAGGTGATAGCACAGGCAAGTGACTGCCTGCTGAGCATTTCTGCTTGCCGCACCTCCGACGGTGCCATTTCGGGTAGATGCAGGGTCATCAGCCGGGAGCCACCCTTCATTGATGTTTCGCTCCATTAATCCCGGAACATCTCACGGTGGTGGAGCAACAGCGGGGACGTCCTGCCCCCTGCAGCTAACCCCAGGACCCTTGTTTTCCCCACGCCTGATCCTTCCTTCTTAACCAAAGCCAAAAGCTTCCCTGCTCGGCCTCCTCGGCAAGGACTTTCAGAGCATTTCTGAGTTTGAGGCCGGTGACTCCCATGCTCTTCAGGAAGCGCTGAGTGGATGTTCCCACGAACCCCCTACAGCCGACTTCTACCAGGTAGCTGACAGCTGACCACCCGGCCTCTCTGCATTCGGCTGTAAGGTCGAGGTAGCGATCTTTCTTCCTCTCGTAGGCTGCCTCCATTCCTCCCTCCCACGGGACAGTGAGCTCTGCCAAAATTACTGCCCGGGTTGTGGCAGACCAGAGAATGATGTCTGGTCGGAGGTTGGTTGTGGTGATCTCTGTTGGAAACCTGAACTGCTGATCGAGGTCCGCTCTCAGGTTCCACTTACAACTGCCTGCCAGGGCTGATCTCTGTGGTTGCGTGATTTTGTTGGCCCCTCCTCCCTCTCTGACAAAGTGGATCGGCCGTCTTGATTTTGGTGGTAGGCACTCCTGGCTGATTCCGCCTACGCACCTCCAGGATCTCTGCCAGCTTCCGCAGGACACGGTCGTGGCGCCACCTGTACCGACTCTGGGTCAGTGCTGTTTTGCAGCTTGATAGGATGTGCTGCACGTCAGGATTTGGGGCATTACAAAGCTGACAGCCTATATAAGATGAACTGGTAGCACCAGATCTTGAATTTACCCGGAAGATGACTCTTGTCTATCCGCAACAGACCTTCGGTAAGTTGTAGCATTATAGTATTCGTCATGTGCTTATCTGACAAACCGGCTGTATACAGTTTCCCAAGACTCCGGATAGGTTGATCTGCTAGTATTGGGATCTTTTTACTGTTCACTAGGAAGAAGATGTGATCGATTCTTGCTCCTTTGCGTATAGAGAGACTCCGGGACTTAGCGGGTTTTATTCTCATCCTGACCCAACTAAGAAGTTCTTCGAGCCTCTTCATCAGCCGGTTGGTGCAGGCTGCTGTTTGCAGGAGGATGGTTACGTCATCCATGTAACTCCGCAGGGCTGGCAGTCGTTGGCCTGACTGTCGTCTCACCCTCGCACCATCTGTCTCCCGCCGATGAGAATAATTTCAAAGGCTGCTGTGAAAAGGATGGGAGAGACTGAGCAACCCATTGCAATGCCTTTCTCTAGATGTAGACGGTGGGCCAAGGGGAGATTTCGTGTTTTCAGACGATCTATGGGGATGGATAACCCAGTTTTTTATATATAGCCACTACACTTTTCAACAAAGCAAATAAAAATTGTTGCCACTCACGTACTTTGCACATTACTATAATATCGGTAACTTTCTCCAGGTAATTTTCCCGGCGAATAGAGCAGGCGGCTACGTGCGGGGTCCGACACGCATGACGTATTTGTTGCCCTTATCCAATACACTCAAAAAAATGATTCATTGGATGAACTCAATTAAGTTGTGGGCAGGATTTCCATCCAATAAATATATGTAGTCCCAACTCAAACTGAGTACATCCATTCAACAGAATGTAAATCAGTTAGCCTAACTCATTTTTATCAAATAGATGCAAAAGAATATAAACGAGTGAGGCTAACTCATTTTTATCAAATACTTACAACAGTATGTAATTGAGTTCTCCTAACTATCTTTTACCAAATACAGCTGAAATAAAATAATTACATTAACTAAATGAAATTGATTTACATTTGACCAACTCAAACTTACTTAATTATTGGAAATTATCATTAATTAAATATATATAAATCATTTTTCATTTGATCCATTAACATACACATGAGACAAAACTGTTTTTATTTTTATTTTATTTTTTATTGAAATACATTTACATTTGAACTTCATTTCCTTAGAGCCCCTCCACTCAAAAAATGTTTTTTTTTTCCTGTTGGATGTTTGAGTTTCACCGTGCTGAATGATGCAAAATAGAATGAACTTGACTCCACAACTCCAACGTCCTCAGGCTCCTGATCACCATCACTTCCGGTCACATAAATCCCCATGACTGTGGTTGCTAGGTCCCTTTCTGCATCCTCTGTCGCCGATGCCTGAACACCACAAACACAGAAAACACGGCAAGTGTTTAATAAAGATGGACAGAGAAATAAGGTGACATAAAGTGATGCAGGGCTCCACAGGTGATGGCGTCAGACACAAAAATACATATAGAAAAGCATTTGTCCATTTTCAACAGCACAACTTCATCCCCTAGGCCAACAGAACTGTAAACAACCTCCCCACTCCAAGCACACACACTCACCCCTAAATTCAAAAAACATGTACGATCACATGTCTACAGCAGTACATAAGAACACCTCTGTAGGGCTGCTTAGGGCTGGGCGATTTGGCCTAAAAAAATCCCAGATTTTTTTCACAAAAATATCCGATTTAAAACGATTTTTTTCTCTCCCTACTTAAAATCAATCTGTAGACGACAAAGAAATTGTTCAAAACAAGTTAACTTTATTCCCTTCTGGGATATTATCTGGATTAAAGTGCAATCAGAAACAACAAGCCAAAAAGACAAGAGGGCAGGCCCTGTCATCGTAAATAGTGTAAATATAACATAAAATGGGTGGATTGGGGGACGTGTAAAAAAGAAAAGAAAACTTGCATCACAATGTTTATTGTGATTGTCAAAGTATTTAGTAACTAAACAATTTTATCAAGTTTATTAACTATGTAAACACAATGTTTACATGGTACAAAGACTGGTATGCTACTGTTTTTATTATTGCTTAATACAAATTTCACAATTTCAATTCAATTCTTGTGATTTGATTCGGATATTGATTCAATATCAATTTCTTTGGGTAAATATTAGGTACAGTAGATAGCCTACCTTAATGTGTTATGTTAATTGTTCTCCAAAAATAAATCACTTAATGCTATAATACAGAGAGACCCTGTCAGCCTGTATTAGGTTTAAAGGTTAAAACCAACTCAAATTAAATATAATGTGTTTTTATAACAACAAACAACGTTATAATATTTTAATGATACAGGTAAAAATATAATAAATGTGTAATAGTTATCATATTTAGCAAAATACTCCTCTCTATAGTAATTATTTTAAGTCCAACTAACATGCGTGCTATGGGTAATTGAAGGGCGTTCCTGAGGTAAATGTAACGTTACGTGACATGTTGTTCTCCAGCTGTTTTATGGACATCTTTACGCGGTTGAAAAACACTGATCGATCAATTTTATTACATTACGGTAAGTTAGTAGTAAAGAGTAACAGATGATCGGTTCACGTAACGCTTGAACTGAGATCTGTCAGCGATCTTTCATGTCACATTTACAAGCGCCAAAACGGTGTTTATTGTTTGAATTTTGTAATAAAATTGACAGAATCTGATGAGAATAGGCTATGTTTCATATGAATAGTAGCCTAACTTTTCTCTCCGTGAGAAAATGCATGTGTGCATGAGAGCAAGTAAAAGTGACAATTGCGTCTCGGTCTCTCACAGTGTTCATTTGCCATGTTGTTTGTGTATCTCTATCTTGACAAGCGCTGAGCCCAGTCCGAACCACGGGAGCTCAGATGGGCGCGTCAGAGGTTGTTAAAGAGAAAAGTGATTTTCACTAAAAAAAAAAAAAATAAAAATCGACGTAAACTACACATTCAAGTTAATCAATAAAATCGATTTTATCGCCCAGCCCTAGGCTCTGGCAATATAAATAGTGTGTCATGGGAGACGTAAGGGAGTAACAGTTCAACACTACATGACAAACATATTGTGATGAATTTACCAGATATTCTTTAAAGATGGTGTCTGGATCTTCATTGAGGTAGATGATGCATCTCAGGATACACTCCCTCCTGGTGTTGATGTCATGCTGAAGCAGGGTTGAAAAATGAGACACAATTTAGCCAAATGTGGTTGTTCTGGTGACACAGGGAAGGAGCAGGTTGTCTAATTTAGATTAGAGGATAATTTCAGTCTGAACAGGATGCCTAACCCCTAAATGCCCCCAACAAGCAAGTCGGTAGTTTTCTTGCATGTTTTATATTGGTGTGTGAGTGGATGAACCAAATAATCTGTGTATGTACATGGATAGCAATAACTGCCCCTTAAGTTCCCATGAACCTGCCTAAAATGTTGCAACAACAAATACCTGCTTCTGCAAACTGCATTCTTTGCACTGCCACATTCATAATCCTAAAAAAGGAGAATAAAGACAATTAGCACATATCACATGACAATGATGCAAATAAGTTTGTGCTAGAATTGAGCAAGTAATGTTAGTCTTATACCTACCATTATTAGGAGGTTGCTGCAAACTGCTTTTCAACTTAAACTGCAAAAGATGAGATGCATATATTAGAGGTGTGAGCAATGGAGCAAATACTCAGGCAATGTAACCAAATAAAAGTAATTATTAATAGTCAAACACGTTAATACATTGGTTAATATTGTAGGTTGAACTGAAGTAGAGCACCTATTAATATGAATGATTTTTAAGTTAACATGCAATACAGATACAGATTTAACTAACTTTACAGTGACTTTAAAAAATCTTTAAATTAAATCAAACCACTTTTCCTAAAGTAAAACAGTCTTCTTTTCAATTAATGATATATGCATTATTTAGAACTACTTGCATACATTATTCTTTTAAGCAAACATATTTATTTGTATGAATTAAATATAATTAATCCTTAAAGCTATAACAAACAGTGAATGGTTTTCTTTTTTGTTGCTTGATCACTATTAAGGACAAACATCGGATCATGTCCAATGACATGCTGATCCAATTGCACTGATGCACAGCCGATACACTCACAACTGTTTAAGACATAGTTAACTTGAATACTGTCCAAAACGGACATTTAGCTGCTAGACATAATGTTGTGTATTATGTCCATTCAGACACGAAAGAGAGCTCAGAAAGAGAGCTATGTGCGCTCAGAAAACCGTAATGAATAGAGCTCTTTTTTGCGTCGTCACTCTTGTTCAGATCTATATGTCTGCTCTACTGAAATGTGCGCATCTAGCACTGACGCAGGACATCAGTTCTGACTGAATCGCTTCCCAAATAGTCACTATTTAACATTTTCGTCATTTATATTAGTTGAAAATGTCAAAAGATTTTCGTCATAGTTTTTGTCATTCAAAACTAGGTTTTGGAGGTCTCGTTTTCGTCTGTGAAAAAATGTCGTTGACGAAAATAATATAACACTGGCCGCATATATAACATGGCGGAAAACAACGCATAACATTACACTGTCGGGCTTTGGACTTTGGACCTTGGCTGCTAACGCTTGTCGCGACCATATTAGACACACACACAAAAGAAATTCGGCATCTCTCGTCCGAAATTGCGGCGATGAAGATTAGTTAACATATAAATTAACCAAAGCAGTCAACGTGACTAACCTTAAAGTACAAAAGTAGCACTAGCTAACCACCAAAGTTAACGTTAGCAAGCAATTCCCCTCAGCTTTGTTGAAGAGTGAAATTAGGCTCGCTTAACGTTAAGTTAACTGTTGCACACATTTCGGCCAATATTACTGTATTAATGATAATTGACAGTATACTTTCTAATCAACAAATGAATACTTACCAAGTAGTAGATATTCGCCTTTTTATGTAGTCTCGTCCACCTTCTGCCTTGGCGTTGCACTGAGAGAATGAGACGAGATGGACGAAAAGAGTGCGCTGTCCCGCACATGCGCAAAGGGCGGTCCCGTATGAAACTTTTTTTTGGCGATCCAACGTAAATCAATCTCATAGGTGGAGCTATTAATAAATTTTTAGTTAAACCACATAAATATATATACATATGATCTTAAATAGATATATTTACATAAAGCAAATTATTTTAAAATGTGTCACCTCTAAGAAGGGCTTGAATCATTTTTTTGAGTGTAGCGTGCATAGGAAAGTGTCTATGTTGGTGACGCATTTGTCAACACACTGGCGCAATGATATGAAGTTACTGTCTGTGCACATCTTTTCGAGGAGTGATTTTAACCCAGGAAAGATTGAACAACTCATTTTGTCCACTTATGCTACATATTCAGTTTGACACAAATGTGCATGTAGAGGTAACTTTATGCAATCTCACGGTTTTTATTTTATGTAACTTTGTTAACCATCTTTTATCATACGATGTCCTGTCATTTCTTTTTAATCTTTAATAAATATACCGTTCTGATTTCACACATTTGATCCATGGTATTGCTTGGAAACACAACATCATAAAAACTAGACATCTACAGCAGGATACAACTTTAAAATAGCCTAAATATAAAGTTATGAAACTTCACTTTGCCCTCAGCCAAAACGATTTGCCAAGGAACAAATTATTGCTGGTGAAAGGTAATTCCTCGAGACCTGTTTTCAATTTTTGACGTACGTTCCAGTGGACAATTGGTCGTCTGTGTGTTTATTATGTCTATGATAAAAACGAGTCAGACAATACTCTTTTTCCCACACATTTTTACTGTGGAAGAAATGGCAAAAGCATGAAGTGCTGCATGTGATGGAAATGGACCCACCATTCCCTTCACAGACATAAGTTTATTAGGGCCCAAGCCCTGAAAGGGCGCAGAGCCCTATTGTTTTCCTTCCGATTATTATTATTATTATTATTATTATTTTTTATTATTTTTTTTATTTTTTTTTTCTAGCGACTATTCGGGCACTTTTGAGGCCCTTAACATGCTCGAAAACTCTTGAAACTTTGCACACGGGTCAGAACCCGCGGCCATCAGAGCCGGGCTGAAGCTGGTACCCGGGCCACCAACTGGCAGCAGGAAGTGTGTCACTTTCAAAATGCTTTGAAATCACCCTCTTATTTTTACCCGATTTGCTTCAAACTTCATCTGTATAATGTAAATACCTGGCAGATGAAGACCTATGAATGGATTCTTGATATCTTTGAAACTGTTGCCGTGGCGACGCATCAAACTTTACCATTCTTTTAGGATGCATTCTTTTAGGGATTTGAACATTTGTCCATAAATCAAACACACGTGCATGGATTAATATGAAACTCGGTACACTCATAGATCACATCAGGCCAAACAACTTTCGTGCTCTAAGTTTTACGACAGTTCAAACGGAAGTCGGGAATTATGTTTTTTTTTTTAAATAAATGTCCTAGAAAAACATCAAATTACAACCCATGCTGTTACCAATCACCACCAAACTCGGTGTGCATGAAGTCAAGACATTGAGGATGCTAAATTCCGGACGGATTTGTGATATCTCGAACGGTTTGGCCGTGGCGGATTTTTTTGACTAAAAAAGGACACATAAAGTGTGTTATAACTTGGTTAGTTTTACTGACAGTTACAAAACTTGCTGTGTATATTGTTCTATTCAAGCCAAACAACTTTCTAATTAACAATAATAAGCTCAAACCCACAGAAAGTCAGATATTGTAGTTTGAATATGATCATGCTCTTTCTGAGCCTGAGTCTTTCTTGAGTCTCTTGACACACTGTCTGTGTGTGTGTGTGTGTGTGTAGGGGGAGGGGGCTTAATCATTTCACTGTGTGTCTGGCCTGCTAAAGTAAATACATTTCTTAAGCCTGGTATTTTTTAAATAAGTTTTATTTTTATTTTTTTATAAGTAAAGGCATATAACCTGTTTAATTTGTAGTGCATTGACAATAGTTTTATATAATTAGTGTATTAATTAAATTAACTTGGTCCATAAATCAAAAAAGTAAGTAAATAAATCAAAAAGGAAGTGTGTTAAAACTTCTGCATACATTAACTGATCTTGATGAAACTTCAGCAGTGTGTTCGTTGTAAGAGGCCGATCACATGGATGTGACTATTGTGAGTCAAAGGCTGCGTTTACACTTGGCATTAACATGCGATCACCGTGATCTGATCAAGCAGATCGGATCATTAGCCAATCAGGACATGGTGAGTTTACATTTGGTCACATTAAGTAGCCTCTGTATCTGGATAGAAGAGCGGATTTCTGTTTCCTGCATAATATTTAAATTAGATATGTTGCACGAACACCAGATTAAGAGTAAAAATGATGCAAATAAAACAATGTCCCAGTTGCTTTCACTCATTCGCTTTGCAATCTCCAGTAATTAGATAAAAAAAAATGTTAACGAAGTTATACTTCCAGAGTTGATCATACAAAAATAACTGGGTTGATCATAAAACAAGTCATATCATCGCTCATCTGGTTTTAAGGTTATCAGCGTGCAATGACTATATTGACAGAAATGGGAGATTGGTTAACATGCAAAGACATTCAATAAAAACATTCAACATTTAAAAAATCAGATTGCGATTATTCCTCTGGCAAAGCAGCATGCAGCTCTTATTTAAGATCTCATGACTGACTGTGAATGTACAGGCGATCGCCTCGTTCAGATAATGTTGCACAATTAAAATGAAAAATGACACACATAGTATCATGTAAGCCTAAATTAACTGTTTTAAAGATAAACGTTTATTGTAAGATTCAAATAAGTTTTTATTTCTTGTCTAAACTGCGTCTGGCCATTATTTTTCTCACAGCCACGCGGGGAGACTGGGTGGGATTTAAATTACGTCCACCTGTGAATGCAGACACGATGGCTGGATTGCGTTTACATTACACTGAGATCCGATCACAAAGCGTCCTCGACTACCTCCGAACCCTGCACACGCGATCGGATAACATTCCAATCAGAAGCGCGTTTACACTTGTCTTTTCAATGTGTATGTGGACAACATCCGGATACAGGTCGCATATTAATGCCAAGTGTAAACGCAGCCAAATATATAGCGCCACCAACTGGCAGCAGAAAGTGTTTCACTTTCAAAATGCTTTGAAATCACACTCTTACTTTTACCCGATTTGCTTCAAACTTCATCTGTATAATGTAAACACACGCCAGATGAAGAGCTGTGAAAGCATTATTCAATATCTAAGATAATGTTGCCATAGCAACGCATCAAACTTTAACATTCCTTTTTTGATGATTTTGAGTCTCTTAGCGGCTTTTGGGGCCCTTAATGGGTTTGAAAACTCTTGAAACTTTGCACACAGGTCAGATCCCACAGCCATCAGAGCCGGGCTGAAGATGGTACCCGGGTGTGGCAAGGGGGCTAGACAGCGCCCCCTGGAACGGGGTCCAAAACTTGGTCCATAAATCAAACACGCTTGCATGTAATAATATGAAACTCAGTACACATGTTGATCTCATCGTTTCATATATTCATATATTCTCCTCAAGCCGGACAACTTTCTAATTTACACTCATGAGCTAGGACCCACAGAAAGTCAGATATTTTGGTTTGAAAATGTTGAGTGTCTCTCTGAGCCTACACTTCTGTATGGCAAGCCCTTTTAACATTTAAAAGCTAAGTTTGACTATTCGTAATTAACATTGTAGATATCAACAACGTCTTTCTAGTCGTAATTACATTTTGGATAGTTTGTATTATCATTTAAGATATCTGTAACGTAATTGTGACTAGTCGAAACGACAGATAGAGTATGGCAAGCCGTTTTAACATTTAATCATTTTAACCTACTAGTCTCTATTTTCATGCTACTAGTACTTATTTTTTAGATACTAGTATCTATTCCATTAAGTACTAGTACTTACTAGTACTTATTCATTAGATACTAGTACCTATTAAATAGATACTAGTACTTATTCATTAGACACTAGTACTTATTTCAATGGTGACTAGTAACTATTCTTTTGTTACTAGTCACATTTTTTCCATTGACTTCTATGGTGATCTGTCATTCAGATATCAACTATTCAGTTCTGACTAGTATGTTAGTATGTATTCCAATTGTGGAATACATACTAGTATGTATTCCAAAGCAGGGGTTACGTTTTTGCACGTCGTGCAGAATAACCCTAAAGGCACCAAGGTGGCGGTGCCACCGGCTTTATATATATATATATATATATATATATATATATACACATACAATACACATATAGCTGCGAGCAGCGATGGAGGGCCAAAGCCGGCGGTACCGCCATCCCGGTGCCTTTAGCGCCTTTAGGCACCGGGGTTGCGGTGCCACCGGCTTGGGCCCGCGTACGCTGCTCGCAGCTACTATTTAAATCTGTTTTTCTGTGGAAAGACCTTGAATGCAGAGAAAGTCTTATAGCAGAAGAGGCAGTACAGGCATTCAAGTTACAAAGCCAGGAACCTACAAACCAGTTAGTCAAACCAGCTAACATTGGCTACCACAGGGAGTGCTACAGCCATTTCACAAATATCACGAAGATAGAACGAGCACAAAGAAGAAGAGAGAAGGCAGTATTAGTTGAAGAAACTACAAATGAAGGTTGGTATTATATTGTAGACAGGAGGTGCAGTAAAAGACATACAGTGCAGTATTATATTGTATAGACAGGCGGCGCAGTGTATTAAAGTGCAGTATTATATTGGATAGGTGGGTGGCGCAGTATAAGACAGTTGGTACAGTGTACTGTAGACAGTAGTATACATTTAAGAAAGTATGTTTTACAGTAATATAAATTAAATAATGTGCAATGTATTAGTAGTAGCTTTATAAGAGTATAATAGATATGGATGCAGTATGAACAAACACATACAGTTATGTGCAGTGTAGCAACAGTATAATAGTAATAATTTTTCCTCCTGTAAACCATGGCTGGAAGATGGTAGGGGATTTCTACGGAGTGGACTGGATGACACTCTACACGTCCAGCGGTCCAGAGGCCATACTGGAACTTGTGCACTGCTCATGTAAAAAAACAAATTGTGTTAAGGGTAGATGCACATGTAAACTGCATGACCTGCCATGTACAAACCTCTGTCAGTGTGTAAACTGTGACAATAAGTCACTTGAAGATGACTAGGACTATGGTTATGTAAATACACATGTGGGGAGGGGTGTGTGTGTGTGTTCATGTTTTTCTATCCCGGTGGGGACTTAAACCTGAAAGCACACAGACTCATGGGGACTCGATGTCACTGTGGGGACCTAGAATGAGGTCCCCATGGGTGAAACATGCCCATAAATCATACAGAATTATTATTTTTTTAAGTGTCTAAAAATGCAGAATGTTTCCTGTGAGGGTCTAGGTTTCAGGGATAGGGGTAGTGTGTGTGTGTGTGTGTGTGTGTGTGTGTTTGCTACTCCTGCAGAATTAAATCTGTACGATGTTTATGTACATTATAACTCTGCTCTGTTTGATAGCCTATGTTCTTTAATAGTATACTCTTATTTCTGTTACATGCCGTTCTCCTTGAGCTCTTAGCTCTCTGGTTCTAATATTGTCTGGAGCTGTAGCCTATGTTAGTTGGACGAAGTGTTACCGTTAAGTATTTAAAATTTACACCAACTCGAATGTAATCGCATGATGCTAGCAACTGCTAGTTGGCCAGCTGAACCTACCCTACTTAAAACGACACAAACATTCATTTTAATTCCAAATTTCTAAACCAAGGTAATCTCAAATATGCATCATACGATCTCTTGCGATCGTATGCAGGAGATTAGCTTGGTTTAAATCTTGGAATTAAAATGAATATATTGGCCTATTAATGAGGTATGTGTGTGTATATATATATATATATATATATATATATATATATATATATATATATATATATATATATATATATATATGAGATTAGCTTGGTTTAGATTTTAGAATTAAAATGAAGGATGCATTAATCTACTTGTAATGTCGTAGTTTTGGTTCAGAGCTGTGACCTAACGTTAGACATAGCTACTGCTAGTTAGCCAGCTGAACGTACCCTACTTAAAAGGACACTAACGAGATGCTTACATACATTTGAAAAACACAGTATACAAAACAAACATTTTTTTATAGATATCATATTCTAATTAAATGAATACTTACAATCACAAACCAATGTCCTTGGTAATGCCGCTGCAGATGCTGCTCGTGTCTGACAGCTGAAATCGAGTGACAGCTGTTCCAAATAAGCTACATCTGATTGGTTAATAATAATCCTGTGTCAGTATCTTGCCACGCTATTGGCTCGACTGCTATAGTAGGCAACCGCGTTTGCCTGCATATTTACGGTCGTTAATTATGATTTCGGGGGAAAATGTGCAATAAATGGGAGTGGCAACACTTTTCATATTCGTTAAGAATAAAACAACCGTCCCAACTTTACAAATCCAGGTTCTCCCTCCATGGGGATCATCCATTTCGAAAAGTAAAGCAGATATCGGACCCTCGGCCCACCGTCTAATGGTGCCATCCTGACGTTGCCTCCTGTGTTGTGTAACAAACAGTGAAGCTGCGGAAATAATTAGAGATGAGGTTCCGAATGCTGGGTGGAATGTGGAAGAATTCCAGGGCAAAGGTGATTAACTGATGGGGAATGGAACCATAGGCATTCTCCAGATCTAACCAAACTACATGGAGATCTTGTTTTTCTTGCTTGGCTGTCTGAATCTGCTCCCAGATCATGGTTGAGTGTTCCACGCACCCGGGGAACCCTGGGATGCCTGCCTTCTGGGAACTGGTATCGATGTAGCAGTTGTTCAAGAGGTAGTTGGTTAACCGCTTTGCCATCACAGAAAATAATATTTTCCCTTCCACGTTTAGAAGTGCAATGCCTTTAAACTGGTTGATGTTACAGGAATTTTGTTCTTTTGGGATGAAGGTTGTCACTGCACAGCTCCATTCTGAGGGGATGTTCTGGGCCTTCCACGCTACTCTCATCAGCCTCCAGAGAAGCTTCAGCACCATGGGCAGTTCTTATAGACCTTGTAGGGCACGCCATTGGGCCCTGGTGCAGAGGCAGACCTTGCCCTATCTACGACAAACTTGACTTCAGCCCATTTGGGTGGTGTCGTGTCAAATTCGGTGGCTGGCTCAGCAGGACGAGGCACATGCCCTGGTGACCCAAGCGGGATGTTCTTCTTTTGATCAGTTAGCTGTTTCTTGATGTGTTCCTCAAGCTCCTGCTTAGTGGCTTCCAGCTTCCCACTCTTCTTATCTTCCAACAGGCTTCGGGCATATCTGAAGGGGTCTCGAAAGAAACTTGCTCGCTCCTTCTCTTTCTTGCCTCTTTCGCCTCCGGATCCGCTCTGCCCTTCTCAGGGTTGCAAGCCTGCTTCTAATCTGGTCCCAGAGTGCTTTCAGACCCTCCTTTTCAATCTCATCTGCTTTTTTTCCAGGACTTCCTAAGCAGCCTCCTCTCCTTCACAAGCTTGTGAATCTCTTGCTCGCGCCTTCCCACCTCTCTCGGGATGTTCTTCCTCTGGATTACCTCCCCAAACCTCTCTTTGCCCTCCCCACCCTGCTGAAATA
>JAQIUQ010003596.1:0-27217 GCA_030378365.1 Hybognathus amarus | reverse complement strand
AGGAGTTGGTCTACTCTAATGGGACAATGTCAAATTAAACCACCCTGTGAGGTGGCCGAGAAACAGCGCCACGAAATGGGCAGAAAATGCATTAGGTGGCTTATTGTGCAGTGTCTAAAGTGCAACATTCAAAAATTCATTAAAAATAAATTCTACAGTAAAAAATGCTCAAAACTTGGATTTCGTTAGGGTAGTAGCTCTACTCTAATGGGACAATGTCAAATTTAACGCACCCTCTGAGGCGCCCGAGAAACAGCGCCACGAAATGGGCAGAAAATGCATTAGGTGGCTTATTGTGCAGGGTCTAAAGTGCAAAATTAAAAAAAAATTCATTAAAAATAACTTCTACAGTAAAAACTGCTCAAAATATAGATTTCGTTAGGGAAGTAGCTCTACTCTAATAGGACAATGTCAAATTTAACGCACCCTCTGAGGCGCCCGAGAAACAGTTCCACGAAATGGGCAGAAAATGCATTACGGTGGCTTATTGTGCAGGGTCTAAAGTGCAAAATTCAAAAATTCATTAAAAATAACTTCTACAGTAAAAACTGCTCAAAATATGGATTTCGTTAGGGCAGTAGCTCTTCTCTAATAGGACAATGTCAAATTTAACGCACCCTCAGAAGCAGCCGAGGAACAGCGCCACGAAATGGGCAGAAAATGCATTTGGTGGCTTATTGTGCAGTGTCTAAAGTGCAAAATTCAAAAATTGTATTAAAAATAAATTCTACAGTAAAAAATGCTCAATTTGTGTATTTCGTCAGGGTAGGAGCTCTACTCTATAAGGGCAATGTCCAATTTAACGCACCCTCTGAGGCGCCCGAGAAACAGCGCTGCGAAATGGCCAGAAAATGCATTTGGTGGCTTATTGTGCAGTGTCTAAAGTTCAAACTTCAAAAATTCATTAAAAATAAATTCTACAGTAAAAAATGCTCAAAACTTGGATTTCGTCAGGGTAGTAGCTCTACTCTAATGGGGCCTTGTCCAATTTAACGCACCCTCTGAGGCGACCGAGAAACAGCGCCGCGAAATGAGTAGAAAATGCATTAGGTGGCTTATTGTGAAATATCTAAAGTTTAAAATTCAAAAATTCATCAAAAATAAATTATACAGTAAAAACTGCTCAAAATTTGGATTTCGTTGGAGGAGTTGGTCTACTCTAATGGGACAATGTCAAATTGAAGACCACCCTGTGAGGTGGCCGAGAAACAGCGCTGCGAAATGGTTAGAAAATGCATTAGGAGGCTTATTGTTCACTGTCTAAAGTGCAAAATTCATAAAAAATAAATTCTACAGTAAAAACTGCTCAAAATGTGGATTTCGTCAGGGTAATAGCTGTACTCTAATGGAGCAATGTCCAATTTAACGCACCCTCTGAGTTGACGCGAGGAACAGCGCCACGAAATGGGCAGAAAATGCATAGGAGGCTTATTGTGCACTGTCTAAAGTGCAAAATTCAAAAATTAATTGAAAAATTCTACAGTAAAAAATTCTCAAAATATGGATTTCGTTAGGGCAGTAGCTCTACTCTAAACGGACAATGTCAGATTTAACGCACCCTCTGAGGCGCCCGAGAAACAGCGTCACGAAAAGGACAGAAAATGCATTTGGTGGCTTATTGTGCAGTGTCTAAAGTGCAAAATTCAAAAATTCATTAAAAATAAATTCTACAGTAAAAAAATGCTCAAATTGTGTATTTCGTCAGGGTAGGAGCTCTAACTCTATTAGGGCAATGTTCAATTTAACGCACCATCTGAGGCGCCCGAGAAACAGCGCTGCGAAATGGCCAGAAAATGCATTTGGTGGCTTATTGTGCAGTGTCTAAAGTGCAAATTTCAAAAATTCATTAAAAATAAATTCTACCAGAAAAAAATGCTCAAAACTTGGATTTCGTCAGGGTAGTAGCTCTACTCTAATGGGACAATGTCAAATGTAACGCACCCTCTGAAGCGGCCGAGGAACAGCGCCACGAAATGGGCAGAAAATGCATTAGGTGGCTTATTGTGCAGTGTCTAAAGTGCAACATTCAAAAATTCATTAAAAATAAATTCTACAGTAAAAAATGCTCAAAACTTGGATTTCGTCAGGGTAGTAGCTCTACTCTAAACGGGACAATGTCAGATTTAACGCACCCTCTGAGGCGGCCGAGGAACAGCGCCACGAAATGGGCAGAAAATGCATTAGGTGGCTTATTGTGCAGTGTCTAAAGTGCAACATTCAAAAATTCATTAAAAATAAATTCTACAGTAAAAAATGCTCAAAACTATGGATTTCGTCAGGGTAGTAGCTCTACTCTAATGGGACAATGTCAAATTTAACGCACCCTCTGAGGCGCCCGAGGAACAGCGCCACGAAATGGGCAGAAAATGCATTAGGTGGCTTATTGTGCAGGGTCTAAAGTGCAAAATTAAAAAATTCATTAAAAATAACTTCTACAGTAAAAACTGCTCAAAATATAGATTTCGTTAGGGAAGTAGCTCTACTCTAATAGGACAATGTCAAATTTAACGCACCCTCTGAGGCGCCCGAGAAACAGTTCCACGAAATGGGCAGAAAATGCATTCGGTGGCTTATTGTGCAGGGTCTAAAGTGCAAAATTCAAAAATTCATTAAAAATAACTTCTACAGTAAAAACTGCTCAAAATATGGATTTCGTTAGGGCAGTAGCTCTTCTCTAATAGGACAATGTCAAATTTAACGCACCCTCAGAAGCAGCCGAGGAACAGCGCCACGAAATGGGCAGAAAATGCATTAGGTGGCTTATTGTGCAGGGTCTAAAGTGCAAAATTCAAAAATGTATTAAAAATAAATTCTACAGTAAAAAATGCTCAAAATATGGAATTCGACAGGGTAGGAGCTCTACTCTATAAGGGCAATGTCCAATTTAACGCACCCTCTGAGGCGCCCGAGAAACAGCGCTGCGAAATGGCCAGAAAATGCATTTGGTGGCTTATTGTGCAGTGTCTAAAGTTCAAACTTCAAAAATTCATTAAAAATAAATTCTACAGTAAAAAATGCTCAAAACTTGGATTTCGTCAGGGTAGTAGCTCTACTCTAATGGGACAATGTCAAATTTAACGCACCCTCTGAAGCAGCCGAAGGAACAGCGCCACGAAATGGGAAGAAAATGCATTAGGTGGCATATTGTGCAGTCTCTAAAGTGCAAAATTCAAAAATTCATTAAAAATAAATTCTACAGTAAAAACTGCTCAAATTTTGGATTTCGTCAGGGTAATAGTCTGCTACTCTAATGGGGCAATGTCCAATTTAACGCACCCTCATGAGGCGACCGAGAAACAGCGCCGCGAAATGGGTAGAAAATGCATTAGGAGGCTTATTGTGCACTGTCTAAAGTGCAAAATTCAAAAATTCATTAAAAATAAATTCTACAGTAAAAACTGCTCAAAATTTGGATTTCGTCAGGGTAATAGCTCTACTCTAATGGGGCCTTCTCCAATTTAACGCACCCTCTGAGGCGACCGACAGACAGCCGCGAAATGAGTAGAAAATGCATTAGGTGGCTTATTGTGAAATATCTAAAGTTTAAAATTCAAAAATTCATCAAAAATAAATTATACAGTAAAACTGCTCAAAATTTGGATTTCGTTAGAGGAGTTGGTCTACTCTAATGGGACAATGTCAAATTAAACCACCCTGTGAGGTGGCCGAGAAACAGCGCCGCGAAATGGGCAGAAAATGCATTAGGTGGCTTATTGTGCAGTGTCTAAAGTGCAACATTCAAAAATTCATTAAAAATAAATTCTACAGTAAAAAATGCTCAAAACTTGGATTTCGTTAGGGTAGTAGCTCTACTCTAATGGGACAATGTCAAATTTAACGCACCCTCTGAGGCGCCCGAGAAACAGCGCCACGAAATGGGCAGAAAATGCATTAGGTGGCTTATTGTGCAGGGTCTAAAGTGCAAAATTCAAAAAAATTCATTAAAAATAACTTCTACAGTAAAAACTGCTCAAAATATGGATTTCGTTAGGGCAGTAGCTCTACTCTAATAGGACAATGTCAAATTTAACGCACCCTCAGAAGCAGCCGAGGAACAGCGCCACGAAATGGGCAGAAAATGCATTAGGTGGCTTATTGTGCAGGGTCTAAAGTGCAAAATTCAAAAATTGTATTAAAAATAAATTCTACAGTAAAAAATGCTCAATTTGTGTATTTCGTCAGGGTAGGAGCTCTACTCTATAAGGGCAATGTCCAATTTAACGCACCCTCTGAGGCGCCCGAGAAACAGCGCTGCGAAATGGCCAGAAAATGCATTTGGTGGCTTATTGTGCAGTGTCTAAAGTTCAAACTTCAAAAATTCATTAAAAATAAATTCTACAGTAAAAAATGCTCAAAACTTGGATTTCGTCAGGGTAGTAGCTCTACTCTAATGGGGCCTTGTCCAATTTAACGCACCCTCTGAGGCGACCGAGAAACAGCGCCGCGAAATGAGTAGAAAATGCATTAGGTGGCTTATTGTGAAATATCTAAAGTTTAAAATTCAAAAATTCATCAAAAATAAATTATACAGTAAAAACTGCTCAAAATTTGGATTTCGTTGGAGGAGTTGGTCTACTCTAATGGGACAATGTCAAATTAAACCACCCTGTGAGGTGGCCGAGAAACAGCGCCGCGAAATGGTTAGAAAATGCATTAGGAGGCTTATTGTTCACTGTCTAAAGTGCAAAATTCATAAAAAATAAATTCTACAGTAAAAACTGCTCAAAATTTGGATTTCGTCAGGGTAATAGCTCTACTCTAATGGGACAATGTCCAATTTAACGCACCCTCTGAGGTGACCGAGGAACAGCGCCACGAAATGGGCAGAAAATGCATTAGGCGGCTTATTGTGCACTGTCTAAAGTGCAAAATTCAAAAATTCATTAAAAATAAATTCTACAGTAAAAACTGCTCAAAATTTGGATTTCGTCAGGGTAATAGCTGTACTCTAATGGGGCAATGTCCAATTTAACGCACCCTCTGAGGCGACCGAGAAACAGCGCCACGAAATGGGCAGAAAATGCATTAGGAGGCTTATTGTGCACTGTCTAAAGTGCAAAATTCAAAAATTCATTAAAAATAAATTCTACAGTAAAAACTGCTCAAAATTTGGATTTCGTCAGGGTAATAGCTCTACTCTAATGGGACAATGTCCAATTTAACGCACCCTCTGAGCTGACCGAGGAACAGCGCCACGAAATGGGCAGAAAATGCATTAGGTGGCTTATTGTGCAGTGTCTAAAGTGCAAAATTCAAAAATTCATTAAAAATAAATTCTACAGTAAAAACTGCTCAAAATATGGATTTCGTCAGGGTAGTAGCTCTACTCTAATGGGACAATGTCAAATTTAACGCACCCTCTGAGGTGGCCGAGAGAACAGCGCCGCGAAATGGGTAGAAAATGCATTAGGAGGCTTATTGTGCACTGTCTAAAGTTGCAAAATTCATTAAAAATAAATTCTACAGTAAAAAAATGCTCAAAACTATGGATTTCGTCAGGGTAGTAGCTCTACTCTAATGGGACAATGTCAAATTTAACGCACCCTCTGAAGCGGCCGAGGAACAGCGCCACGAAATGGGCAGAAAATGCATTAGGTGGCTTATTGTGCAGTGTCTAAAGTGCAAAATTCAAAAATTCATTAAAAATAAATTCTACAGTAAAAAATGCTCAAAACTTGGATTTCGTCAGGGTAGTAGCTCTACTCTAATGGGACAATGTCAAATTTAACGCACCCTCTGAGGCGGCCGAGGAACAGCGCCACGAAATGGGCAGAAAATGCATTAGCTGGCTTATTGTGCAGTGTCTAAAGTGCAAAATTCAAAAATTCATTAAAAATATATTCTACAGTAAAAACTGCTTAAAATTATTTGGATTTCGTCAGGGTAATAGCTCTACTCTAATGGGGCCATGTCCAATTTAACGCACCCTCTGCAGCGACCAAGAAACAGAGCCGCAAAATGAGTAGAAAATGCATTAGGTGGCTTATTGTGAACTGTCTAAAGTGCAAAATTCAACAATTCATAAAAAATAAATTCGACAGTAAAAACTGCTCAAAATGTGGATTTTCGGCAGGGTAATAGCTGTACTCTAATGGGGCAATGTCCAATTTAACGCATCCTCTGAGGCGACCGAGGAACAGCACTGCAAAATGGTTAGAAAATGCCTTAGGCGGCTTATTGTGCACTGTCTAAAGTGCAAAAAAAGTAAATTATACAGTAAAAACTGCTCAAAATTTGGATTTCGTTAGAGTAGGAGCTCTACTCTAATGGGACAATGTCAAATTCAGACGCACCTCTAGGCAGCCGAGGAACAGCGCCACAAAATGGGCAGAAAGGCTTAATGTGCACTGTAAAAAGTAAAATTCAAAATATCATTAAAAAAATAATAAAATAAAATGTAAAGTACAGTTATAAGATAGCACAAATTATAGTATTTACAAATTTCATATATGCATTTAAGCAAACTAATGTGTATGTTAAAGCTATTATAAAATGATATTCTGGAGTTCTGGATTCATGTTTGATGTTCTGGAGTCCTTGCAGGGGTAGGTGTCATCTATTCAAAGGTGCTGGGTCATCTGAAGTCTTCATAAGAGGTTGGATCCAAGCTGGTGCATAGTCTCTGGTTACCTTTTGAAATTCTAATTTGTAATAATATGTATTTATTTTTAAATACATGCATTTAATAAATCCAAATGATGTCAATTGCAAAAATGAAAGAATAATGTAGGCCTAATTATAGTTTTACAGTAATTTATGTGTTATTATTATTATTTGTTATTTACCTTTCAAAATAGTTTATTATTCTTTTCTGAAAACATAAAAAAAATACAAGCAGGGTCTCTAATAAGTGTGAATAAGTGAAAAACCACATGATCCCTAAATTGAGCTGATGATGTACAATAATTAAAGAATAATGTAGCCTAATTATATGTAGGCCTATGTGCCTTTATATTTTTACAGTGCATTATCGCTGATATATCAGCGTTATTTGCATTTAAACATCGTATTATTATTTTTATTCTGAATATAGACACAAAAGAAACACGATCCCTTTAAAAACGCGAAAAAAAAGAAAAACGTACATGGTCTCAGTTGAGCGATCAATAAGTAAAGCGTCAAACGCAGAAGTTCGCATCATTTAAGGTGGAACGGATCAGCGTCAATATAGGAGCTGCGAATAGTAGCTGGATTCAGCCTCATAAGAACTCAAAATAACACTCACATAACAATCAGCTTTTACACACCAACTGTCACGTCACGAAGAGCTGAAATCTCCAACATTATGCACACTGTAAATAATCACATTTAATTATAATTACTTGAAGAACACCTGAAACAAATGGAGAAGATGAAGTATATAACATTTGGCATGACACCAAATAACAAGGCCTAGACCACATGGAGTGACGTCATATCATCGTGAACATTACACCCAACATAACTTCCCAAACATGACAGTTCTCCGAATCAACACAACAAAATATACATCCATCCACAAATGGTATTAAACAACAATACATTTACAAAACATTGTATTTACCCCTGGATGACTCATATTGTTGACAATCTCTTCAGAGTGCACGTCTCTCTTGCACTGCCCGCTGCACATCTCATCTAACAACATACTACGGATGCCATGAGGCAAGAGCGCAAACGCGTTGTCGTGCACAACACACAAAAGCGCCACCTGCTGATGACTCCAAAGAAATACAGGTGGTCTCTGTTTTTATTTTCTTAAAGATGGAAAATAATAATTAAAATAAAAGACTTTAACATAAGGGAGAAAAACAAACTTTTAAGGCATTTACCACCCGGTTACATCCTCCCTGCTTCAAGTCAGCGTCCTCGATGACTCCCTTAATCACCCATTTCGACATTCATAACACCCTGTAATGCCTTTTACAAACAATGCAGTGCCAATACTGGCCAATACCTGAGACACCATATCCGTGCTGACGTTCACTGCATGACAAGCAGACCTGGGTGCATGAAAAGGATTAGTATGAGATACCCGCAGTTGCACGCTTGCTTCTGCGCACAGATGGAACTGGCAATCTCTCTGGACTGGGTTACGCACTTCACCAGTCTCAAGCTCCTCCAATTGGACATGCTCAACTGGAGTCTCTACATTTAGGACCACACCATCTGACTCTGCAGGGTCTCCATCCGTATACTGCTGATACTTGTAACTGGCCATCTCTCAACCCTGAAGTACCCAGTGCCTCTGAGCGCATTGAAGGGTGTGCAGCCCCTCTCACAAAGGGTTGCTCGTCTACTATCACAAAATCTGGCTCAGAAGTCTCGTTCACACCCAATGCAACAGGCAGTGCATCGGCCTCAGACTTCTTACTCCTAGGCCTAGGAGTAGGTACGGCACCTGGACGCAACTCTGACCTGTGAACCCTTTTCGAGGGCCCTCCCTCCAACGGCTCAACAGTGTAAGTTGTGCCAACTATTTCCACCACTCGGTAGATGATCGGGCTCCAGGCATCTTGAATCTTATTCCTCCCTGGATGCCGCTGGCGCAGATACACCAACTCGCCCACATTGACCTGGGGACAAAATGTCTTTCATTCAACCGAGTCACTCTCTCCAGAGCTTTCTCCTCCGAGTACTCCTTTGCTTTCTCATGGGCATATCTCAGCCTCTCTCAGATGGACAGACAACCAGTCTTGTTTTCCCTCTGAGACCTCCTCACTTCCCAACAATAGCATCAATGGGAAGATGTGGCTGTACCCCAAAAAGTAAATAATACAGGGAAAATCCTGTAGTAGCATGCGGAGTCCACATAATAAGCATGGACTAACTCCGGCAAGTACTCGGGCCAACAGCGTTTACGTTCTGGTGGTAATGTACGTAGCAGATTGTGAAGTGTTCGGTTGTACCGTTCACACTGGGCGTTTCCCTGCGGCCTATAAGGGGTGGTTCGGGTCTTCTTCACACCATAGAGTCTGCACAGCTCAGCAATTACCTCACTCTCGAAATTACGACCCTGATCAGAGTGCAACCTCTCAGGAACTCCGTACTTCATAAACCACTCTTTCAACAGGGTTTTTGCTGTGGTATCCGCCTTTTGGTCTTTGGTGGGAAACGCCTGCTGTAAACTTTGTGAAAACATCAGTAACAACCAGAAACATTTTCACGCCCATCAGAAGCAGGCTCTATGAGTGTAAAGTCCACTGCAATCACTTCCAGGGGTCTGGTCGCCAGAGACGCTCTCACAGGGGCACGGACTTTGGGCTGAGGCATCTTGGTAAGATTACATCGTTGGCACTTCTTTACCCATTCCTCCACATCCTCATACATACCCGAACCAAAAACACCTCTGCTTCAACAACCCAAAGGTCCGCTCAATGCCCTGGTGCCCCATATCGTCATGCACGCTCTGCAGCACTGTTTTCTTCAAACAACCTGGCAACAACAGCTGCCAGCAGCTTCCCTCAGAAGGGCCATCTACTACTCGATACAGCAACCCATTTCGTTCTCTTATGAGGCTCCACTGCTTCAGAAGGCACTTCACAGACCTGGACAGAGTCTTTTTTTCCATGTGATCTGGTCTCTTTTTCGTGTTCCAAAACTCTCTAAATTCCCTTAGAACAGGGTCACTTTTCTGAAACTCAACCAGCTGTTCCCTAGTGTAACCAGGAAGCGTTTGAGTGTTTACCTTGGAGACTAGCGACTGCTTCTCCAGCCTCCAGCACACGTATTTGCCTTAACCTACAGCACTCAAGTCCCTTTCAAGCGAGTTCAGGTTCCAAAGCTGTCCTACGGCTAAAGACACTGCAAATCGCTACACACTCATCCCAATCAGCGTCAACAACGGATTCGGGCTCCCCTGCAAACTCCTGCCTAGACAGAGCATCAGCTGCAGCGTTACTCTTGCCTGGCCTGTATTTCACCTCAAAGTTGAAGACAGACAGCTGAGCAACCCATCTCTGTTCGATCGCTCCTAACTTCGCAGTTTTCAGAGTGACAAAGCGGATTGTTATCTGTAATCACCTCAAACCAAGACCCAAGTCAATAGCCACGAAACTTCTCGACTTACAGCCCACTTAAGGGCCAGTAGTTCGAGCTTCATGCTGCTGTAATTGCGGTCGTTTCTCTCTTGCGTTACGCAATCTTCTGCTTGCGTATGCAATCAGGCTGCACGTGATTAATCGCACAATGTTATTATGCGCATCTAATCAGGTAAAGCCGGTTCCCTCTGATTCAGCAGTACTATCACCACTTCACCTGCTTTCAGATGAGCGACATTTACTACAAAGAGCCGTAACTTACTGAGCAAGCTGAGCCACGCATTAAATATCGCTGGCGATACGTCCTCGATAATTATGCGATTTGGCTCAGCTTGTCAGTAAGTTCGCGGCTCTTTGTAGTGAAATGCCGCTCATTGAAAGCAGGTGAATTTTACTGCTAATCAAGGAACCGGTCTCTTACTGATTAGATGTGCATATCGACATTGATGCGATCGTAATCGTGCAGCCTAATATGCAATGACCCGCTTCTTGTCATCCTGTACCTCGTACAGAATGGCCCTGAAACCATTCTGACTCCGCATCAGTTCTCGAGTATGAAAGGGCAAGTGAAGTCCGCAAAACCAAGCACAGGTGCCGTTGTTAACTTCCGACTTCAACTGACTGAATGCATGATCACACTCATTAGACCAACCAGACCTAAAGTGACGACCACTTCTTTGCGCACCTGCCTTCAAGCAAACATGCATTTACCAGATCATGTAAGGGTCCAGCTATCTTCGAGAAGCCCTCAATAAACTTCCTATAGTAGCTGCAGAACCCTAGAAATGACCTAAGCTCCTTTACCGTTTCTGGGGTCTTCCAATTACTGACTGCAACCACCTTATCTGGGTCAGGAGAAATCCCTTATGCCGAAACCTGGTGGCCAAGAAATTACACAGAGTCTTGGAGAAAGCGGCACATCCCCAACTTAAACTTTAAACCGGTGTCTGGTGTATCTCATGCTGAACCTTGTCTGTATAACCCAAATCATCGTCCTCCAGGGCAAACACGCTTGAATACTTGCTCAGCACAGCTTTTAACTGAACCTGCTGTTCGGGTGTGCCTCCCATATCAATGTGATCCAAGACTGACAGGGCCTGAGGCTCAGAACCATCACCTACACCCATAATGACCCCGTTCTGTGTCCGCTGAGATTCGCTGAAACCTCACTTCGCAGGACAAGCCCACACTATCCCCATCAACTGGAGACAACATACCTGAGACGGGCCCTAGGCTGAAGCCAAAGATCTTCCTGAGACAAGTTAAGTACTCTCACTGGACACACAGGTAACTCTGGCGTGATCAAGGTAGGTACTACGATCAAACCTCCTGGTAAGGACATATTTGCTGGTTCTACCGACCACGCCGAACCATCCTTCTTACTGGCTTCTATTCCCGTTATCAGGACAGTAGCTGCCGACCAAGAAGGCACATGTGTAGGAGTCTTACCCACAACCCGTTTAAATGAAACTCGCTGAGCTAACCCAACTGATTGTGCCTGCTGGAAAACTGCCCTCCAGTCAGAATCTCAGCCTACCACCCAGTGTGGTGTCGAACTCAGCGTGAACAATCTGTCGGCACTTACTGATGATATTCATTTCGATGAGCACAGCCGTAGACGACGGGTTAGGAGTTTCTTTAACGACCAAGAGACCACATTCAGGCAGGGTCATCCCCATCACTTCCACGTCCAGCTCCATGTAACCCAAATATGGGATGTCTAAACCATTGGCTGCCAGTGATCTTGAGCCAACCTGAGGTAGACAACACATCACGATCATCCCCAAATAGATGCTCTCGGAAGAACCCCTCAGTAATAGTACTGACCTGACTACCAGTGTCTAACAAGCATGACACTGGGACACCCTTGATTTTCAGTCTACCATCGGGCACGTTCCAACAGCCCGTTCAAAGAACCTATCCCGACTAGTTCCCAGAGGTGGTGAACCAGATACTACCCCTTGTGCTGCCTGACAGCCTGCAACAGAAGGACCTTGTTTTTCTTGCCCTTCAATTGTCCTGCCAGCACTCTTGGGTCTGCCACCCCGTCTCACAGTGCAATGTCTAGCGATATGCCCAACCCCGTTGCATCTGAAACAGATAGGTTCTCCCTCTTCTGTAAACCTGGGAGGCGGCTTAGATTCGGGTGCATAATTCTGTGGAACAGACACTGAACGCTGCACAGTCAACTCCTTGACTGCCTTGGTGAGCTCGGAAATAGTCTGCTCTTGCTCACTTATTCTCTTGTCCTGCCGGGAAATCACCTGTAAAATATCATTCAGCAGAGTGGAAGTTTGTTTCTCAGAACCGACAGAAGTATCACCCGGTTGACCAAGCAATTCTGAATGGACTGGTCGACTATTTGCTGACTCTGGTCGGCCTGCTTTCCTACATAGACCAAAGAACAGCCTCATTTTGAACTTCAAGCAGGGTCAAGTAGGGCTTTTCTCTGATTAGTTTACGCAGCTCTCGCCTTAACGCAGCATCTCGCACACCCTCCACCAAACTGATCACGCAAAATTCCCTCCTCATTTGCCAAGCCACCTGGGGATTGCTTTGCTGCAGAGCTTAAAAGGCGTGAAAGCGCATGAGAGTAATTTCGACAGATCTTCCCCATCCAATTGTTTGCGGTTGTAAAACGTTTGCAACAATTGAGTGCCACTTCGCCGTTTCCCCGAATGCCTCCTGCAGGAAAGTAAACAAATCACTGGCCTGTCTGGAATGGTTTCCAACACATAAACGCACCTCTTCCAGTGCAGGCCCTCTCAAAAGAGAGATAATAAAGTCAAGCTGTTCTTCTTGTGTGTGGTCTCTGGCCCATAAGACCCTTTCCACCTCCTCAATAAACTCCTCTACAGACCGCCCATCTTTGTTATACTCCCCGCTAAAAGGTTGAACATGGCGTTCACGAGGGAACATAAATGTACGAGCGGGTTGAGCTACCTCCCCCACCAGCCCTATTGGCCAGAGTATCATTCTTCCAATCATTTAACACTTGAATCTGACCCCTCAATTGCCCTATGACGTCATTCCCCACAGCTCCAACGACAGGGACGGGCACCTCCTCTTCTTCAGCGTCAGACATTTTTTTTCTTTACACAAACAGGTCGAAAAACATCAAATCAGAATGTTCAGTTCAAATCATCAACTCAGTTCAAAATAAATGTTCCTGGTGCAAACTTAAGCCATCGCTGTCCTTTTAGTAGCTCAAACACAACCTCGTGCTGGTGCAGTTCCTGGATGCAGCCGTAAAATCCTGGGACCTAACACATCGACAACAGGACCCCAGTCAAGCTGGACCAGACTCCTCAGCAGTCCCGTCCGACACACTGGGACCACGATCAGTCCAACGCTGGCCAGCTCATCCGCAACCGCGATCCTCCACACTCCGAATGTTCCTTAGCCTCTGGAAAAATATTCACCACTGCCGTATTGTCTAACTCAACTATACCGCTTCGACACAAAAAAAAACCCAATCAGATTGAATAAACAACCCAACTCCTGGTACCAAAATGTGTGACCGGGGATGTAGGTTTACCACCAGGAACACATTCAGGGGTTCAATCTACTCTTAAGTTTATTCCTTTATTAATATAAAATAACAAAACTACACAATTCTTAAATGTGGTTTATCAATTTAATTGATAAGGAACAGTTCCGGTTCTTTAAATGTTCACAAAATAAACAGAAAGGAGCAGAAAAAACAACATTAAATGAATGAGGTTCACAGAGCTGGTGACCATTAAAACCAGCTAAATATCATAGTCCACTTGTGTATGATAAACACAAGACTCTTAAACACAGAAATGCAGAAATACAACCCTTTTTGAATGCAAAGAAAGAAAAGGAAATGAGAAATCAAAAATAAGAGTAACGACAGTTATCAAACTTTTCGGTACAATACAATATGGCAGTGGGAATACTGTTCAAACAAAACAAAACAACATAAGTATATTTTTATATGTCCACTTACATATCCCTCAAGAGACATTAGAGAAAATAACACTCACATAACAATCAGCTTTTACACACCAACACTGTCACGTCACGAAGAGCTGAAATCTCCAACATTATGGTGCACACTGTAAATAATCAGATTTAATTATAATTACTTGAAAAACACCTGAAACAAATGGAAAAGATGAAGTATATAACATTTGACATGACACCAAATAACAAGGCCTCAGACGTCATATCATCGTGGACATTACACCCAACATAACTTCCCAAACAGGGGCCGACCAAGATGGCGGTGTGAATGGACTGACTTTTCGAGCTCTCAGCACCAACTTTAGTTAAGAAGGATAGACGCGAATTTTAGAAAGAGGTTTCGAGTTGAGCAAACCTGAATATCATTTTGAAGGTTTTTTTCTTTGTTGCTTCCTTTTGTTAATGTAAAATGCCTAAATCGGCACAGAAGCGCCCAAATGCTCTTAGCAGAGCAGCAAACATTGACGACGTTGAATTTATCACCAATCACGATTACGATGGAACGATTCACGACCTGAACAACAAAGACGAATTTCCTCCACCTCCTATAACACCTAGTAAACCTCCATTAGCCAAATAACCTACGAATCTCACAAACCGGTCCGGATTTGAAGTCTGACGAGATCGTTGCTAAACTGGCTAATCTCATAAACACCAGAAGCGAATGCTCTAGAAGAGATGGTCAAAGCTACACGCACAGAAATCAAGGATTTAAAAGAAAAGATGTGCAGTATTGAAAGACGTGTGGAGAAGAGCGAACAATCTACCCTGACTTGCATGAATCGTGTGACCAATCTGGAGCGATGCGATAGAAGATGGAACATAAAACTACACGGTATCCCAGAGGCAGTGAAAGGAAAATATTCGCGAGGAAGTGATTCGGCATCTGCCAAGAAGTGTTACCTCAAGATAGGGATCAGCTATGGGATCAAAATCCCGCCAAATGTATTGCGGCCACGGATCAAAAAATAATAAGCGTGATTTAAAAATGTGAAAACACATGTAAAATATATTGCACAAACTGAAAAATATCATGCAAAATTATCAGAAAAGCAAAGAACGTGGTCACGGATAAAAATATAATAAGCGTGGACCAAAAAAATAACAAGAATGATTAAAAACTAAACATGTAGAAAAATATAAACAAGAGGAGACTGGAGCGCTGCTGGTGTCCCTTGTATCCTCTGGTGCTCTTGGAAGGGTTGAAAATTCATAGAAATTGGAAGAGAAATCAAGTTCCAGCACTCAGGGTTACAAAAGTGAAAAAAAGAAGCCTTTATTAGATGATAGAGGGCTAAACCATTAAAAAACACCAACGCGTATGACACCCTGATGAAGGCCAGTGGGCCAGATGCGCATTGGTGTTTTCTAATGGTTTAGCTCCTCTATCATTTAATAAAGGCTTTTTTTTTCACTTTTGTAACCTGAGTGCCTGGACTTGGATTTCTTCCCAATTTTTATATAAAAAATATATTTTGCTCAAAACTTAAATTTGTGTTCATGTTTTCGATGCTTCTTTCCCTACAAACAAGGGACGTACCCAGGACTTTTCAAACGTCTCCTAAGGTCCTCATTACAGTCAGCTTTGTAACGTTCCCTAGCGGACGTTCGAAGGACGTTCGCACTTGGTCCCATTTGTAACGTTCGCTGGACGGACATTCCGAAGACGTTCGCATTTGGTCCCCTTTGTAACGTTCGCGGACGGACATTCCGATGACGTTCGCATTTGGTCCATTCTAAAACGTTCGCTGACGGACGTTCTGAGGACATTTGTCCGGGCCAGTTTGGGCCAGCAACCTGGCATTTCCATGACAACACTTGCAAAATTCAGTCGCCCATGCGTTTGCTATCATCAACTGACACTTTACAACTCAGACAAACGAATAATAAAATTAAAACATAAATGCAAATATTTGCATTGATTGTAAAATTAATTTAATGCTAAAAATGTTTGTGTTTTAATGTTAAGATAATAATTTTCATGTTACTTCATGTAAATTCTAATCACAAATTAAAGATGTAATAATACCACGTACGAGTCTGTTTTCACCCGTTATAATTTAAACATAAAAAACATGACAACTGATTCAATTGAATATGAGCTACAATTTATAAAGGCTATTCCACATGCAAGAAGAGGTTGAATCCCAGGAGCTCTAAAAGAATGCATCTACTTCAAATGATGAATGCAGCCAAGGAAAACGTGAAGAATGAAAAATTGCTGGAAAGTGGATAATAACACAGGTAAGACAAATTAAAGTATCCTAAACATTTACCTGTCAAACGTTGGTCAGGAGAAGTGACTGGTTCAAAAATAACTTATTTTAGGAAAAATATTGTTCTAATTAGGCTATTGCACTTAAGACTGATAGCACATGCAGAAAAAAAACCTTGGAGAAATAAGCGAGTGACGATCAAATCATAGGATCAAATGCTATGATCAAATGCGCCTAAGCGAGTGACGTCATTCCTTATGTACACGTCTATGGTTTGTATCCATGGCAACGCTCAGCTGGGTAGCGTAGTGACAGTTAACGGTCCTTCTCAGACGCAGCCTTGTGTTTTCTCTCTCCGTCGTCTGTCTAAAAGGTATTTTTTTAATTAGATTATTATAAATTAGTCACCATAACCACTGTCCATCTTTAAATTATATGAAAATGTTACCTTTTAAAACGTTTGCTGAAGTTGTCCGCAATGTACCGCTGATAACCGTTAGCAGCTATGCTAATACTACGAAGCTAGCTAACAGCTGAAATGAGACAACGTTACATTTCACATATTGATAAAATCATAACTGAATATGTTCATTTTGTTGTTTTAGGTAGACGCCAAAGGGGGAGAATTGCCATCGGATTAATCCCACAGCTGACCGACAAACACACACACACAGCTGCCAGCGCCTTTGAAGACACACACACATACGGAAATGGCACCTTTACAATTGTTTTAAATAAATAATTTACTTTGTTCCTTACACCGTGTCTGTTTTCTTTGGTTAGCCAGAAGTAAAATACAATAAAATGATATTCAGGGGACTAAACACTAAAGTCCCATAAACGTCCCGGATGGCCGCTGGTGGTCCTGGGAACGTCCTCTTGAACGTCCGGAGGACGTCTTCGCGAATGTCCGCGGGACATCAAGCGGACTCCACATGGGGACGTTCGGGGGGACGTTCGCACAGGCCATTTAGGGGACGTTCTGGGGACCTTTTTTTGTTAGCTGGGTTCCATGTTCTGCGCTTGTTCTTCCAAATGTTGCAGTTCAAGTTTCATGTAAATTCAGGGCTGGCTTAAGCGTCACCATTGGTCCATAGTTCTAGATTGACAGCTCCTCCTCTAGCCAATCAAATCGAAGATGGAGTGGACGTCAGCTCCAATGCGACTCATGACGCTACTGATGTTCAGCTCGTAGAGGTGCAGGTGAAGATAACCAACAGTTCAGCAGACAAAAGTCTTTCCGTGGCAGGACACCATTAAACGAATCGGTTACCTAAACGTAACCTCGGTTCTCTCTAGATGAGGGAACGAGTATTGCGTAAGCTAGCTTACGCTACGGGAAAGATTCTTCTTTGCCGAACAATTGAAGCCAAAAATTTTTATAATTTGTAATCATTGTCAACGCACTTCTCAGGTGCAGGACCTAGAGCGGGCTAACTAGCAGGCTCATTGGTTCGTTCCTGGGAAGTGCTCAGAACTCGATCGGAGAACGGCGCTGAACCCGCGCCCAATGAGCGGACGACGCTCGCTTATTCACGTCAAAGCCCGCCGAAAGGGGCGTGGCTTGAGTGTATATAAGCACTCTCCGTGGTTTGGAACAACGATTTATAGTGATGAAGCGAATCGCTGTTAGAGCGGGCACGGCCGGGAACGCAATACTCGTTCCCTCATCTAGAGAGAACCGAGGTTACGTTTAGGTAACCGATTCGTTCTCTTACGAGAGGTTCTCTCGTATCTGCGTAAGCTAGCTTACGCTACGGGAACCCCTGGTCAACGCCGTGCCCGGTCAGTCACCACAAGCATCCCCGGGAGGGTGGAGGGAGCAATAGTGGAGAAACAATAATAAAGGGCAGAAGCCGTTTATATGAGAATATGAGGCCTAAAGAGGCGGCCGGCATAGCGGGCCATAGTATAGGAAGTTTCCATAGAATGGAGGGGGAAGATCAAGGGGCTAGCCGGTTGAAGGATTCCCCATAAAGCGTGGCTAGACGCTGCGGCGGGTTGAGACCGCTAGTAATTTAGCCTGTAAGGCCGGTACTTCCAAGTTATAAAATCTGATAAAGGTGGACGGGGAAGCCCAGCCCGCGGCCACACAGATATCATGAATAGAAATACCACAGGACCAAGCCCACGAGGAGGCCATGCCTCGAGTGGAGTGAGCCCTGACGCCGAGCGGGCAAGGCAGATTTTTAGCCGCATAGGCGGAGGCGATGAGCGTCTACTATCCATCTGGATAGTGTTTGTTTAGAAGCGGCCAAGCCTTTTGTGCGTCCCCCAAACGCCACAAACAGCTGCTCAGAACGTCTGAACGTGGCAGCGCGTGTAATGTACGCTCTCAGCGCCCGGACCGGGCAGAGGAGGTTGGCATTGGGCTCGCTATCAGAGGTGGGCAGAGCCGATAAGGATATCACCTGTGCTCTAAATGGGGTGCCAATCGCCTTAGGCACATATCCGTGTCTGGGTTTGAGAATGACGACGGAGTCGTTAGGGCCGAACTTCGAGACACGACGCGTTCGAAGAGAGCGCGTGAATGTCGCCCACTCGTTTAACTGAGGCAAGAGCGATCAGAAAAACGGCTTTTAGGAGAGATATTTGAGGTCAATAGACTCGAGCGGTTCGAAAGGGGGGCTTTCAAGGCCTCGAGGACTATTGAAAGGTCCCAAACCGGCACCGAGGGGGGGCGAGGGGGGTTCATCCTCCTGGCTCCCCTGAGGAAGCGGATAACCAGCTCGTCTTTGCCAATAGACTGGGCGCGTCGGGGACCAACGAAGGCCGCGACGGCTGCCACATAAACCTTCAGGGTGGATGGGGTTCTGCCCTTGTCCAGCATATCTTGAAGGAAGGAAAGCAAAGAAGAGACCTCACACTTAAGGGGGTCCAAATTCTTTTCGGTGCACCATTTTGAAAATACAGACCATTTAGCCGCATAGAGCTTTCTGGTAGATGCCGCTCTAGCGTGTTTGATCGTATTCAAGACTCCCTCTGGCAAATCAACGTGTAATCGTTGGTCACCCATGCATGAAGCGCCCAGCGCTGCGGGTGGGGATGCCAGATTGTGCCGCGGGCTTGAGAGAGGAGATCTGCTCTGACCGGGATGGGCCACGGGGCTGTCTGAGACAGCTGTGTGAGCTCCGGGTACCAAATCTGATTCTCCCAACGCGGGGCTATGAGGAGCACCGGGTGGCGAAATTCCCTGATTCTCTGAATGACCTGCGGTAGCAGGGAGATGGGAGGGAAGGCATAGAGCGGGCGGTATGGCCATTCTAGCGCTAACGCGTCCTCGTTCTTCGAGAAGAATATCGGACAGTGCGAGTTCTCTTCTGTCGCAAAGAGATCTATCTCCGCTCTGCCAAAGAGGCGCCACAGTGATTGGACTGTAAGAGGATTCAGGGACCATTCTCCTGGAGAGAGAAGGTTCCTGGATAGAATGTCTGGACCGTCGTTCAGGTGTCCCGGGACATGCGTCGCTCTGAGCGAGAGCAGATGACTCTGGGACCAAACTAGAATGCGGCGTGTCAGCAGGAAGAGATTCCTGGATCTGACCCCGCCCTGACGGTTGATGTAGGATACCACTGTCATGTTGTCTGAACGAATCAGGACGTGGTGACCCTGGATGCGCGGGAGGAACTGCAACAGTGCATACTCGACCGCGAGCATCTCGAGACAGTTTATGTGAAATGGGGTCTCCCGATCCGACCATCGGCCAGAGGCCGGTGAGCCCTCGCAGACCGCACCCCAGCCTGTGTTGGATGCGTCTGTCGAGATTACCTTCCGGTGAGAGAAGGTCCCCATCGTGACGCCCCGTTGAAACCAATCGGTCACCGTCCAAGGCTGTAGTGCAGAAATGCATGCCTGAGTGACTCTGATTAGCTGGCGGCCCGTGGTCCACTCGCGGCGGGGTACACGGGTCTTTAGCCAGAATTGGAGGGGGCGCATATGTAAAAGACCTAGCTGTAGCGCGGCTGCAGCTGAGGCCATGTGACCCAGCATTCTCTGAAAGGTTTTCACCGGAACGCGGGTATTCATCTGGAACGAAGCGGCTAAACGCTGCAAGCGGCGTGTGCGCTGAGCGGATAAGCGTGCTTTCATAGTGGTAGAGTCCAGGTCTATCCCCAGAAAAGAGATAGTTTGACTGGGCTGGAGAACGCTCTTTGTCCAGTTGACAGAGAGGCCCAGCGCTTCCAGATGAGCGAGAAGAGCTGTACGGTGCGACAGAAGCTCTGTTTTGGAACGTGCTAGAATCAGCCAATCGTCCAAATAATTCAAAATGCGCATCCCTGGGTTCGAAGGGGGCGAGCGCCGCGTCCATACATTTCGTGAACGTGCGTGGCGCTGAGGGAAAGGCCGAACGGGAGAACGGCGTATTGATAAACCTGGCCCTCGAAGGCGAAGCGCAAAAACTGCCTGTGACGAGGGTGTATTTGAATCTGAAAATAAGCGTCTTTCAGATCTAGGGAGATGAACCAATCCCCCTGGCGCACATGTGCGAGGAGTTTCCTGACCGTCAGCATTCTGAATGATCTCGTCATGAGAGCTTTGTTCAGAAATCTGAGGTCTAGAATCGGCCTGAGGCCGCCGTCTTTCTTGGGGACCAGAAAATAACGGCCGTAAAACCCCGGCTCGGTTATGGGTGGAGGGACTCTCTCTATCGCGCCTTTTGTTAACAGTTTCGATATTTCTGTGCGGAGCGTGCTCGCGGCAGCTGGGCTGACCACAGAAAGGGGCCGGGCGCGGGAACGCGCGGGCGCGGCGAAACTGTAACTGGTAGCCGTCTTTTATAATGCTTAGTACCCACGGGGATATGCCGGGAATGGCTTCCCACGCTTTGAAGCATATTGCTAGAGGCTGAATGGCCGTGCTGTCCCGGTTGCTGCATGTAACGGGCTGGACACTGTGTGTGTGCTCGTGTAAACTGTGTGTGGCAACGGGATTTGCACTCAGAGAGGAGCTTATGGGCCGTGATACAGAGCGAGCAGAGGGGGGACACGCGCTGCTTGAGGGCGTGCTTATGCTTTCTGCTACTCGAGCGGACGGAGGCCGCTGAGTGGGAGTGAACTCTGTGGGGGACACGGGAGAAAGTGTGAGTGAACACGTGCTTGTGGTCACATTTTTTACACTTGAGGCTTTTATGCTCTTTATGTGAACTCTCTGGGTAGCCGTGAAAACGGCTGTTTGTGCGCTCGCAAGCGGGGTCGGAGTCACCGGCTTGTCTCGGCGAGAGCCGCAGGAGAAGTGCGAGAACATCTTAAAAAGACGCTCACGCTCTTTTTGTGATGGAGCAAGTGGAAGTCGTCGGACGACGCTTAGCTCGCTGAGGCGGCTGAAGGTGGCAGGGCCGAGGCTTCTTCAGGCTTCTTGCTTGTAGAAGGTGCCTTGTGACGACGACGGCTTCAGTCTGCGACGGCAGGCGATTAGGTGGCTAAATCAAAATGAATCGGTTGTTCCAAACCACGAAGTGCTTATACTACACTCAAGCCACGCCCATTTCGGCGGGCTTCGGCGTAATGAGCGAGCGTCGTGCCGCTCATTGGGCGCGGGTTCAGCGCCGCTCTCCGATTGGTTCGAGCACTTCCCCAGGAACGAACCAAATGAGCCTGCTAGTCAGCCCGCTCTAGGTCCTGCACCTGAGAAGTGCGTTGACAATGATTACAAATTATAAAAAATTTTTGGCTTCAATTGTTCGGCAAAGAAGAATCTTCCCGTAGCGTAAGCTAGCTACGCGTACGGAGAAACCTCTCGTAAGGGAACTATATGTGTGCCTGCAACTCGACCTGTTACTGCTACATATACGTCTCCCTGGGTGACACGTTATTATAGTCATCCTCAGAGCCGTCTAGAAACGGCTCTGAGTCATTGAACGACGACGAACTGTCAAAGTTGTACCTGGCCGGTGATCCATCATAATTGCTGGCCTTACTCTGGAGCTTTCGATCTTCTTTCAGAGCCACACAACAGTTTCATCAAAGAATTCCCGATTTAAACGAGAACCCAGCTAACAAAAAGGGTCCCCAGAACGTCCCCTAAATGGCCTGTGCGAACGTCCCCCCGAACGTCCCCATGTGGAGTCCGCTTGATGTCCCGCGGACATTCGCGAAGACGTCCTCCGGACGTTCGAGAGGACGTTCCCAGGACCACCAGCGGCCATCCGGACGTTTATGGGACTTTAGTGTTTAGTCCCCTGAATATCATTTTATTGTATTTTACTTCTGGCTAACCAAAGAAAACAGACACGGTGTAAGGAACAAAGTAAATTATTTATTTAAAACAATTGTAAAGGTGCCATTTCCGTATGTGTGTGTGTCTTCAAAGGCGCTGGCAGCTGTGTGTGTGTGTGTGTGTGTTTGTCGGTCAGCTGTGGGATTAATCCGATGGCAATTCTCCCCCTTTGGCGTCTACCTAAAACAACAAAATGAACATATTCAGTTATGATTTTATCAATATGTGAAATGTAACGTTGTCTCATTTCAGCTGTTAGCTACAGCTTCGTAGTATTAGCATAGCTGCTAACGGTTATCAGCGGTACATTGCGGACAACTTCAGCAAACGTTTTAAAAGGTAACATTTTCATATAATTTAAAGATGGACAGTGGTTATGGTGACTAATTTATAATAATCTAATTAAAAAAATACCTTTTAGACAGACGACGGAAGAGAAAACACAAGGCTGCGTCTGAGAAGGACCGTTAACTGTCACTACGCTACCCAGCTGAGCGTTGCCATGGATACAAACCATAGACGTGTACATAAGGAATGACGTCACTCGCTTAGGCGCATTTGATCATAGCATTTGATCCTATGATTTGATCGTCACTCGCTTATTTCTCCAAGGTTTTTTTTCTGCATGTGCTATCAGTCTTAAGTGCAATAGCCTAATTAGAACAATATTTTTCCTAAAATAAGTTATTTTTGAACCAGTCACTTCTCCTGACCAACGTTTGACAGGTAAATGTTTAGGATACTTTAATTTGTCTTACCTGTGTTATTATCCACTTTCCAGCAATTTTTCATTCTTCACGTTTTCCTTGGCTGCATTCATCATTTGAAGTAGATGCATTCTTTTAGAGCTCCTGGGATTCAACCTCTTCTTGCATGTGGAATAGCCTTTATAAATTGTAGCTCATATTCAATTGAATCAGTTGTCATGTTTTTTATGTTTAAATTATAACAGGTGAAAACAGACTCGATACGTGGTATTATTACATCTTTAATTTGTGATTAGAATTTACATGAAGTAACATGAAAATTATTATCTTAACATTAAAACACAAACATTTTTAGCATTAAATTAATTTTACAATCAATGCAAATATTTGCATTTATGTTTTAATTTTATTATTCGTTTGTCTGAGTTGTAAAGTGTCAGTTGATGATAGCAAACGCATGGGCGACTGAATTTTGCAAGTGTTGTCATGGAAATGCCAGGTTGCTGGCCCAAACTGGCCCGGACAAATGTCCTCAGAACGTCCGTCAGCGAACGTTTCAGAATGGACCAAATGCGAACGTCATCGGAATGTCCGTCCGCGAACGTTACAAAGGGGACCAAATGCGAACGTCTTCGGAATGTCCGTCCGCGAACGTTACAAAGGGGACCAAATGCGAACGTCTTCGGAATGTCCGTCAGCGAACGTTACAAATGGGACCAAGTGCGGACGTCCTCCGAACGTCCGCTAGGGAACGTTACAAAGCGGACCTAATGAGGACCTTAAAAGTCCGGGGGACGTCCCTTGTTTGTAGGGAAGTTTGAATTAATGACTCATTCATAAAGACAACAAGTTGTAACCACCTACAGGCCGTTTTACTTTCATATTTAATCTACCGGTATGAGTAGGGCAATGTATTGATCCTGTGTTGCAGGGTTTAGCTCCTCCAACCCTAATCAAACACACCAGAAGCAGCTAATCATCTTTAGGATTATTAATACTCTGACGTTAAACTCTGCTGGACAGCCGCACTCCAGAATAATTTTCATGTTGTATTAAAAATGCAAGTTATATATAAAACATTAATCCTAAAGTAATATGCAAATATGTAGCTATGTAAATAAACACAATAAGTAATAAATCACTGCATATCAAATCCACCAGGTTTCTGTAATCTTCTCTGTAGCCTACTATCATTTCATTAATCTTTTGTCAAATGGTATCTAGTCTTAGAATTAATTTACCAGGCTATCTATATGATAGCTTTTGAGGGTGGCATAGCCTATGTAACGATCGCCAGATTATGGCTGTGCATTATTATTATTATTACAAAGGCTACATGTTCATTTTAAATGTTAGTTGTTGTTGATGATGTTCTTTGTTTTACATACTATGAGATGTACACAAATGCCTTGTATTTGCCTTGTAGCCTACTTTTTGCTCCTTGTCTGTAATGTAACTAAATAAAATGTAGAGTATATAAAATATAGTTATAAAGGTATATATATAAAGGTAGGCTGCGTGTAGCGTTGACAGATTAAAGTCCTACGGTTACAATGGCCGTTTTTAACTTAATTTTTGCAAAGAAATGTACAATGTTTCAAAAATGCAGGATGTTTCACTTAGAGCTGCCTTAACATATTAACGTTATGAGCCAAGTAATATTGTTTAACACCAATTACCAGTGTGCACATATAATTCTCATGTAGCCTAGGCTATCTCAAACAAGAGGAATTTAATTATTTGTATGTGTCCAGAGTTCAGATAACTTTACGTCCTTCCCCTTTAAGAGTGAATCCATAGAGCTGGTAAGTCCGCCCCTTCAGCTAACCCCGCTGGACCTCTAGGTTGAAAAACCGTCAGTGCAAGTGAATGAGAGAAAATAATTTATTTTCTAATCCCGTTTGAATTTTGCAATGAATGTAACATATGTTGTCTGTGAATTTTTATAATGTTTCGTGTAAAGAATGCTACAATTTAGCTTGTAGAATTTTCAGTACGGTTAGACTTTGTGTGAGAGCACTTTGTGGACTACAACTCTCGAACGTGTTTGATATACATCACCCCCACTAACACACGGATCCCGCTAAACATGCCTGTGACTTTGGTGCACTTCACCGCCTTCTTTCAGGGAGAGGACTAACTAGTTGAGCGTGGTGAAAACCGTGATTTGTGGAGGGAAAATGTGTTAAGCGCGACGTCACATATGGGACGTGTAGTCTTTCTCGTTATGTCTATTCCACAACTGCTAGCCAAAGAATCATACAATAAACTGTCAAACTTGTTACATGAGAAATTATATAAAAAATTCACAGACAACATATGTTACATTCATGGCACAATTCAAACAGGATCAGAAAATAATTATTTTCTCTCATTCACTTGCATTGACGCTTTTTCAACCTAGAGGTCCACTTGGAGTTTTACGGATGGGCGGGACTTACCAGCTCTATGGGAGAGATGAGCGTGAGTCGCATTGAAGTGACGTCAACTCTCCCTCTTCGATTGATTGGCTAGAGGAGGAGCTGTCAATCTAGAACTATGGACCAATGGTGACGCTTAAGCTAGCCCTAATTTACATGAAACTCGAACTGCAACATTTGGAAGAACAAGCGCAGAACACGGAAAGAAGAGCGAAAAACATGAACATAAATTTAAGTTTTGTGCAAAATATTTTTTTATGTGTTTTAAAGTTTTTATTCATGCTTGTTATTTTTTGATTCATGCTTATTATGTTATTTTGATCCTTGGCCACGTTCTTTGCTTTTCTGAATATTTTTGTATTATTTTTTGCAGTTTGTGCAATATATTATTACATGTGTTTTTACATTTTTGAATCACGCTTATTATTTTTTGATCAGTGGCCGCAATACATTTGGCGGGATTTTTTGATCCCAAAATTGCGCAATACATTTGGCGGATTTTTTTCTACCCAAAATCAGCTGCCAGCGGCGATAGATGCTGCGCACCGTGTAGGTTCCAAGCGTCCGAACGAAGTGAAGGCCGCGAGCTGTCATCGCTTAGTTGTGAGGAGTATATAGGGAGGCAGTGTGGAAAGCTGCAAAAAACAATCCATTCCTTCAGAATCATGGCTTGCACTTCACTGAAGACTTAACGAAGGAAGATAGGGAATCAAGGCAGAAATTGTGGCCATTGATTAAAAAGGCAAGAGAGGAAGGCAAGTCGGCATACTTCGTTGGAGGTCGAGGCTTTGTTGACGGCGTGGAAATAACATGAGGAACAGACAAACGTTATACTATAATCCATCCGAGACGCAAGGTTTGTGCTGCAAAACAGCATAGACCAGCATAGTTCCCATGCTGGTTTATGCTGGTCTATGCTGGTTTGGTGCTGGTTTAGCTGGTGGACCAGCATGGTCTTGCTGGTGGACCAGCATGGTCTTGCTGGCGATGCTGGTCAAACAGCATGGTGATGCTGGTCTACCAGCATGGTCTTGCTGGTGATGCTGGTCAACCAGCATGGTCTCATTAATGATGCTGGTCTACAAGCATGGTCTTGCTGGTGATGCTGGTCAACCAGCATGGTCTCATTAATGATGCTGGTCTACCAGCATGGTCTCATTAATGATGCTGGTCTACAAGCATGGTCTTGCTGGTGATGCTGGTCTACCAGCATGGTCTTGCTGCTTAAGCTGGTCAAACTGATTTTTTTTTGTGACAACCTTAAGGGTAGCCTACTTATACTTAATTACTAAGTAATAAAATAAAAGAGGAGCAACACATAATATGTGCTAGACAGACTAGGTCTAGCACATATTATGTGTGTATATATATATATATATATATATATATATATATATATATATATATATATATATATATATATATATATATATATGATAAAAATAAAATCAAAAGCAAATGATGGTATAAAAATATTGCAAGCACCTTTTGCAAATAAAATAAAGAGATTGTGTTAAATTCTTAAACTAAATTCATGATTAAATATTAATGATATTTTAAATTATGTTATATGTTTTAATCTAGATATGCACTAAGAATGCAATGTGCCAAAAAAACGAAAGAAGAAGAATCTAGATGTTTATTTATAT
>JAQIUQ010003595.1:0-13560 GCA_030378365.1 Hybognathus amarus | reverse complement strand
CGCACATTTTACCCTCTGCCATTAATTCTTAAAAGTGATCTAACAAAGGTAAAGAGAAAATATTAACTATATATGCTGTCTATATTGCTTGTAATTGGGATGACGGAAACATCTGTTGAGTATTTTAACATAAAATTGTTTGATTGTGTTGAATTAAAAACCCCAAAATGCAGTGGGTCCACCAGACCCACGAACACAAAAGTAACAAAAATATGAACACCACACAAGGGTTAAATAAATGTATAATTGTATTGTTTTTTAACCATGTACCATGGTTTCAACAAAATATTAGGCAGCAAAACTGTACTAAACATTGATAATAATAAGAGATGTTCTTGAGCATTTTAAAATGATTTCTGAAGGATCATAATATAATAATACTATTTCACAATATGTTCACTGTATTTTCTATCAAATATATGCAGTCTTGAAAACATAACAGACATAAAGCAACTTAAAAGTTGTCCCACTAAGTTTATATATAGTTAATTTGCAATGCTCATCCAATATTTGCATGTACAAAAGGTTGTGCACTTGTCACTTGTGTTTCCTACCAGTAGAGTTTCCTTGTCAATGCTGACCACCATTTTGTTCTTCTCACACTGCACACTGAATCCTACATTTGGAGATCCCTGATGCTCTCGAGACCCCTAGCCTGATAGACTCGCTCGTCAAGAGATGGCATCGGGGGAGAAAATGACAAGTCCTGCTCCATGGACGGCAGAAAGGGGAACGGGAACCCAGTCCGTGCAGGGGAATCTCGGGCACTAGGCTTTGGGTTGATATTGCGGAGAATGGACAGCTCAGGTGGGAACATTCCCTCATCATTCCCTAGATCTGAAAGTGATCAAGAAAGAAGAGATTTAAACATCAATCTACACTGCCTGACAACTTCTTGGTAATGTAGATGCAAGAAAATCACACACCAACTGACATTAACTGTATGTATTATTGTTTATCAGTACTGGAAATCTATATATATATATATATATATATATATATATATATCCTAACCTTAACCTTCAGTTAATAAGTATTTTTGTCTTGTTTTCCAGTACAAAATTGTATATTGGAACCAAAAATGAATTGTTTTTGGAGAAAAACAAATGTATTGGCTTGTTTACACCTGGTCACTTCATGCGTTTTCTCTAATTGGATAACCATCTGATCTGTTAAAGCAGCTCTATGCAGTTTTTTTTTTTACCTTAACTGAATAGCTTTGGAGTTATTGCAATGGTTATATGACTATTTTCAGGATTGAAAGTTGTGCGTCTCGCCCCTCGCGTTGCCTATGAACGGAAAAAACACACTTGCAACTTTGAGCCGGCAGGCCGCTGCATCAGGAAGTGTCGCATGATATCAGGTCTTGCAATGTAACGAATTGCTTTATGGCAAGGAAATCTAATAAAATAAACATCAAACAGAAATAACCCGGCGCCGTATACATGCAGTGTTCGAGGCGCATACAGTACAGACTGCCAACAGTTCAACAGGGCGCAGCTCTTAAAGGGTTAGTTCACCCAAAAATGAAAATTAAGTCATTAATTACTCACCCATGCTGTTCCAACCCCGTAAGACCTTCGTTCATCTTCAGAACACAATGAAGATATTTTTGATTGAATCTGAGAGCTGGATCACTCCTCCATAGACTGCCTAAGGGACTTTAAAAAAGTCATTAAAGAAAATGTTTAAATATTCCATGTGCCTACAGTGGCTCAATTATAAGTTTATCAAGCGACGAGACTACTTTTTGTGCGAAAAAAAAAAACAAATAACGAGCTTTATTCGACTATTCCATTACTTCCTTTTGGGCACATGCGTGAGAACTGAGATGAGGACGTTCTTTTTTCGACTACTTCTTGTTACTGGCTGATCACCGCTTAGGAGTATACCCGCCACCTACCGTATAAGATGATGTGCTGATATAGCTGGAAGCGCAAAACTTTCTGTTTACAAGCAGAGGAAGATGAGCGCTGTACATACGCTTTTCAATTAGCTTATTTTCCTCACTATAAGGTGCACTTAAAAGCCTTTAATCTTCTCAAAAAATCTTCTATAATCTAGTCCCTAAGCTAGTCCCTTAGGCAGTCAATGGAGGAGTGATCCAGCTCTCAGATTAAATCAAAAATATCTTCATTTGTGTTCCTAAGATGAACGAAGGTCTTACGGGGTTGGTACAGCATGGGGGTGAGTAATTAATGACTTAATTTTCATTTTTGGGTGAACTGAACCCTTTAAAGGGGCCACACCTTATTTCCACTCGTTACAACTTCCATCCTATTGAACAGATTCTGGTATACAGGGGAGCGGATCAGGCCTTGAGTGCAGAGACATCTCTGTGTGAGTGCTATTTACGACAGTACAAGTACTCCACAGCAACTCTAGGGGTCACAGTTTGACAAAAACAGAAATCCTGCAAAGTGCTGCTTTAAAACGGTAGCGTGTTACACTTGGCCACATAAATGTGTCTCCGCAAAACGAATATAAATCCGATCCGATGTCAACAAGAGCAACAGATATTTCCTTTTTTTCCTTTCAGTTGAGCGTTGGTGAAGAGATGCTCAGCTGCTCATCTGTGTTGATGCGTGTTGCAGTAATGCTGTCATATCTGGATATAACGTCATATAGCCTATAACACGCTCTCACATGATTATTTTTAACATTTTGGGAAAAAAAATATTTACATATGTGGTTTAAACAACCATATGCACTTACACTTGTCCAGTTTCGCCTGGAATGCATCTCAGACCTCCTCCTGAAGTGGTATGAGTGATCGAGAAAATGAGTGAGTGATTGAGTGTTTGGGAGGGCATTTACACCTGGTCTTTTTATGATGTATAACTATCCAATCAGAGAAAACGCATCAGGTCTAAACAAGCCTTAACAAGTGTGGGTATTGAATTATAATTTTGTTGTTGTTGTTGTGTATTCAATTAATTAAGCTTATTTAAAGTTGATATTATCCATATCTCGGTTGTTGCTCTTGCCTTGTTCTCTGAGGCGCAGTTTGAAGTGGTTAGCGACAGGGGTGTTGGTGTAGGAAGTGACGGGGTTAAACCCTTTTTCCTCTGCCCACTGGATCAGAGCCTGAGGTCCGACGGGCAGCTTCTGTTTGACCGTCTTTGATACCTGCATCAGTCTTTCAGTGTCATCATTCAGGCCGAACGGTATCTGACGTCTGAGAAGGACAAATAGAAACAGAGGAATGCAGTCACAATTCATTCTTTACTGTAGTTTAGAACAGACAAATTATTAGTCAGAACAGAAATAAAATTATATCTACTTTAGTTAAAGTACTTTTTTTGTGAGACACATTTTACAACTCTTTACCTATAAGCTAAGGTTCTTTTTGTTTTCACTGACAACATATTCTGATCTAATACCTTATTTTAAGGTACAAAATGAACACTCACCAAACTTCAAGTTGAAGTAAAGAAAAAGGCCAAAAAAAGATTACAAAATGCATGTTTTGAATCAAATTGACTAATCCAAAAGAACTATGATATGGTCCAAATGCCAAACAAATTTTACCTTTTCAGAATAAATTTACCAACAGAAGTAATTTATAACCTTGTTTTATGTCAAATATCAAACAAGTCATCCAAACAAAAACAAAAAAAATATCTTAAATACGATTGTGCTAATAAAGTTTTTATTTTTATTTTTTTTTTCGTCAAATGGCATTCCATTGGCAAGTATGAAAAGAAAAGTTCATTTTGGCACATCATTGTACATTTGTAGTTTTGATAAAGTGAGACTATTTTCCAGGTTCAGCTTAAATAATGGTTTGAGATCTTGGTCAAATTACATAGGAATTAAAAGTTAGATTCAGTTTGTTCTCTATTGGGTGTGAAGAACAGATGTTCCTCATTCCCAGCCGTGTTTCCACAACTGCGTCTCCAGGCGGGACAACGAGCTTGAGCCAATATGCCAACAGTAGCAGGGCTTTGATTTTACAAGGCTGTGGATCGTATCACACACATAACTTACGCATAACATTCTCCTACACTCTTAAACACTGTAACTGATTCACTCAGACACGGACAAGTGCAACACATTCATGGCGACAGATGCATTATACACACACTTAGACATTCATATTAAAATTCTCTAATGAACTTTATGACTATTTGATTGTCAATGCCAGAACACCATAGCATAAAGCAGGACCACTCCTAATGGTTTGATCTACATACTTGTGCATCTACTGTAGATCAGAGGATCTCAATATTAATATAATTTATATATATATATATATATATATATATATATATATATATATATATATATACACACACACATATACATATATTAAAATATTTGTACTTTACAAGAATTTTAACTTAATTTTACTTAAAGGGATAATTTGGCCAAAAATGATATTTAAACCATGCATTACTCACCCTCAAGCCGTTCGAGATGCATATGTCAATCTTGTTTCAGACGAACACATTTTCAGTTATTTTAGAAAATGTCTTAGACCCTTCAGTGGATATAATGTGAAGAAATGGGGTCCAGCTCCTTCAAGTCCCAAAAATGTACATAAATCCTTCACAAAAGTAATCCATCCGGCTCATGAAAATATCTGACTTCCGGCAGACGAGTCGGCGTACGTTCACCTCGGACGCGACTTCCATCACCCGTGAACGTACGTAGTGTAGGAACAGTCGTGGACGATTGTTGCCGGAAGTCAGATATTTTCATTTATAAAGTTTTAAATATGTATATTTTTACGTCAATACCGCACAGATTACCCTCAGAAGGCCTTCATTTATCACCCTGGAGCCAGATGGATGACTTTTGTGAAGGATTTATGCACATTTTTGGGACTTGAAGGAGCTGGACCTTATTTCTTCACATTATATCCACTGAAGGGTCTAATACATTCTTCTAAAATAACCAAAAATGTGTTCGTCTGAAACAAGATTGACATATGCATCTCAAGATGGCTTGAGGTGAGTAATGCATGGTTTAAATATAATTTTTGGCCGAACTATCCCTTTAAAGCATTTACGTATAATTATGCATTTATTTAACCACGAAGGTCCAATTGAGATACAATACCGGGAAGTCCTTTATGCATTACAAAGCTATTCATAATGTATGCTATAATGCATTATATCTTTATTCTACTCATTTATAAATAATTATAATCAAAGATAAAATGCATTAAAATATTGCAGATCCCTTGTTACATCTGAATTTTGTTGTGTCATGTTTTAATTCATTACTTTTATATAATGCATTATTCATTAAGGCATAAAGTGTTACCGTATTTTCTTTTAGCAAAAGATGATGTTATAAATAATAAAGGGTGAGTGCAGATGTAAAAACCGCTAAGTCTGTCTGAAGTTTTCTTTTAAATGAGCATTTTTTTTTATTTTTTTTTATCAGGCTTCTATGTTTAGGTTCAATAATTTCAATTTAATGGCAATGAAGAGGTTATTAGTCAGTCATTTGAAATACCTTATTTTCAAAAATGTCACTTTAGTCAATTAATTGATATTTAACTAATTTAACTGTCTTTTGCTACAAGTCCATGTGTGCTATTGAGCAAAAGTGATGCAAGTGACTTTCACGTCCGTTTCTGTTAGAGTTTTAAAGCAACGCAAGGAACACTGTTGTGTTTACTTGCTACTTGCGGAAACATGTCATTGCCACTGTAAGTTGTCTATTGTTCTCGTCACGTTTTACCTTAGCTTTGGTTTCGTTTTCTGCCAGTATGTTTAGTCACCTGTTTGTTGTTCTCCTTTTTCCATCACCAATTAGTTGTCATGGTCTCTTATTTACACTCTTAGAAAAAAGGGTTATATATATGTAGTATAGGGTTCTTTACTCAACTGCAAAGGACATTTTATGCAAAAAGCAAAAAAGGTTCTTTCTTTTCTAGGCTATTATTCATTAATTTTATTACATTATTCTGAAACATTTTGTAGTTGTAATTAAATTGTTTATTAAACTGTTGTAGTAACTTAAGATCACATTTTAATCATGTTGATTTTTGGATGACAAAAACTGAAATGTCACTCTTCGTGTGATATTGATTAATTAAATGTTTTAACCCCCATATCTTGAATTTTGTGATCATTCACATGCATCACATTTTAGGGTTCCAAATATGTAGCGCTTTAGAACTTTTTAAGGGTTCTATATAGAACCTTTTCTTCTAAGAGTGTACGATCACACCTGTTAGTTTTTGAGTTGATAATCATTTTGCCTTTAAGTTCCTAATTTCCTTTCAATCATCATTGAGTATTGTTTGTGCTATGCACATTATTTGTTTGTGTTTGGATTATAAACTACATTTATATTCCAGTGTTGTCGTCTTGCCTTGGATTAAGCGTGACAGTACTATTTTGGTGTTTATCTGTGTGTATGCAATGAGAGATCAGTTTGTAAAGGAATTGCATTGCATTTGTATATAAGGAACTGTACTCTACATTACACTTTTCCAGCTTTGAAAAAAAAAATTATCATATAAACACCTTAAAACTCTTAAACTAATGTGTCTTATTCTAACGACAGTGTGGATTTTTTTTCCTTATAAGCAGCACATAAAAATGCACAAATATTTAGCAATAAATTACACACAGTGTGTGCGCAAGTCGCTCCCCAAGAGCTGTGCAGTGTAGTGACAGTTTCAGTGCTGTGAATGTTATGCTGTGCTATCTGAAACCAGCAGACAGACGCTCTCATAATTCATTTTCTGAAGTGTCAGGCCAATGCTACAATAAAAACACTCCAAAGGCTCTGGCTGAAGAAAAACTCACTACAGCCCTCCTTCTGTTATTACTCCATCTCATAACAGGCCTCCAGATCACACATTTCATTGGATCAACCTGCTATCCTTTGCTCAGACTTTTCACACGGTTCTGAAGAGTAAGCATTACATATAGTTTAAAGACAAAAATATGCAAGGACATATTCACTTGATCAAAATAAATAACAGAATTTCAATTGTTCTTTAAACGTTCTTTTCATAATCCTGAAAAAATACACTGTATTATGGTTTCCATGCTTAATTAAGCATTAAGCAGCACAACCATTTTTACCTGTGATAATAATAATAAAAGGTTTCTTGAGTACTGAATTAGCATGTTAGAATGATTTCTGAAGGCTCATGTGACAGAGTTGTTTATACATAATGTACCTGCAAATCCCTCATGACCATTGTTTTGTTTGTTTTTTCACATATTGCATTATGACTAAAAAATGTAAACATCATACCACAATGTCCAGTTTGCCGATGATGCTGTGGGATTTGATTACCCAATTCACTGACTTCTCACATTTCAGAAGCAACACAATGTCACGATGGAGTGGGGCGTCACCATCCAGCGGCCTTATATCCACGATCACATCCACTTGGAATGCACTACTTGGAGAGAGAGAGAGAGAGAGAGAGAGAGAGAGAGAGAGAGAGAGAGAGAGAGAGAGAGAGAGAGAAGAAATGGAAGGAAGGCCATAAGAATCTTGGAAAATTTAAACTTCAGCTTTAACATGCTTTCCGTCTGGCCAATTGATTAAAAAACTGGATCGTTTCCTAGAAAACAAAGCTGGACACATGTGAAACAGACCACATAACGCAGTGCTGGCATCCATCTTGATGCTTGCATATCTTTAGATCTGTTTTTCATTTTTAAGTCACTATTAGGCAACAGTGAGTGATATTGTTGTGGGCGGAGACAGTTTTACCCTGCTGAGTTTTCCAATATCAACAATACCCAGTTCCTGCCTATTTCCAAATAAACTGTACAAAACCGGAGGAAACACAATCACAACCTAAAATTACAAATACAGAGAGACAAGCACGTACATTTACACACACAAGCAAACACACCAATCCATGAACACTCATGTGTGTGTGTGTATATATATATATATATATATATATATATATATATATATATATATATATATATATATATATATCGCACCATGGTATACTTAACACACCCACGTGAACAAAAATATCCTGCACAGTATGCTCAACAACAAAATTATTTTTTTTTATATATATATTTAAATATATTTTTTTACATTAAATTGTTGTCTGGTGAGGCCTTCAGGCTTTCAACAGCAGACTAAATTATATACACTGCTGTTCTTTTTTTATTAGAGAACAAAAAAATGGTCTGACTTTAGCATTGTAAAATTACAAACACCAATGTAAAAAATAGATAAATAAATAAAAATAACGACTTTATTCAACTATTCATTTCCTTCTCTGTTGGCCTCGATATTTCATTCAGTGAAACTACGTAAAGCTTCCAGGTTCATAACTTTTCTGTCTCGTAACTTTTGGGCCGGCCAGTTTTCGATCCCTTAAAAAGCCTATGGAGGAGTGATCCAGCTCTCGGATTTAATCAAAAATATCTTAATTTGTGTTCCGAAGATGAACGAAAGTCTTACAGGGTTGGAACAACATGAGTAGGGTTGGGTATTGAGAATCAGAGTATCGATTTGGAACCGGGACTAACTTTCGCTTTTTCCCGAAATCGTTCAAAAGTTAAAATTTCGATTCCTAGTTTCGATATTCGCCGACCGGAAGAAGAAACCGCTGAACAACACCAACTAAGAAGCGTCTACCGGAAGTGTTGGCATAACCGCGTGAGTCGAACATGAGTAGCTTACGTCGGCGGTCCAAAGTCTGGCTCCAAAGTGTGGTCCAAAGTGTGACTTTTCTAAAAAAAATTACAAAATCTCTGCAAAATGCAAAATTTGTGACAAAAGGAGTATTTGTGACAGAAGGAGTATTTCCTTCAGAAAGGAGTATTTCCTTCAAAAAAAGTATTTCCTCCAGAAAGACCATTGGTTAGCAAGGTTAGCTAAACTTTTTGACCCTGCCTCTTAAAAGAATTCGGAATCGAGAATCATTAGGTACCGGAATCGAAACAAGGAATCGGAATCAAATCAGAATCGTTCAAATTCAAACGATACCCAACCCTAAACATGAGGGTGAGTATTTACTGACAGAATTTTCATTTTTGGGTGAACTAACCCTTTAATGACTGGTCAACCAGTACATTTAATCGGTCCTTGCAATTTTAATTTTTTTGAAGTAAATAAATAAATAAAATCCTACTGACCCCAAACTTTTGAACAATAGTGTACATTTCCCATTATTTAATGCACTTTTGTTTTTAATACCAAGTTCAGTCATGAAACCGTAATGCTAATTGGCTGTTCGTCGCGTTTTAAAGCCAATCAACAGCCTCTTCCTTTTCTTTACTCACTTTTAATTTGCAGTCCAACTAAATGGAGCTCAGTTCTGCACACTGATGTATATAGCCCCCCCTCCTCCCCAGCACCATCTGTCCACATCTGCTACGGGGTTCAGCTTTGTCGTGCAGCAGAATGTTTTACTACCACACACTCTTAGGGTTTAGCAGAGTCTTTGTAATAAAGGACATTCTTTGCTCTTAATTTTGCTGTACAAGCTCTAAAAAGCTGTCTTATAAAGAAAAATTATATATAAATAAATAATATAATTAAACAATGTGAAAATGACTGTATTTTGCCGCTGTAGAAACGTTTACAGAAATATCTTAATCCTTGACTTGTACCACCTGTACAACAGTACAACAGTCTTCTCCTCACCTGCTGGAGTTTGGTGCCTGGAGCTCAATGATGTGGACCTCCTGGTCATGATCAGGACCTGAGAGAACACACCCTGTGGATGGCTGGGGCTGGACGTAGCTGGCCAGGTAGTTCAGAGAAAGGAACTTGTTATCAATCTTACAGGTCTCGAGAAGACGGGGTCTGAAACATGAAAATGTAAAAAATGTTTAGGCCAAGGGCTGATAGAAACTTTGAGGAGAAAAGTTTGGCTTACAAATATATAACAAACATATAGTACAGTCCTGTCCTGTCATTATATATTTAGTATAAACGCACTGGAACATTTTGCAGTTTGAATCACTTGACTTGTCTATGTTTCAGATTACTGTACCATTGTACATGAGCAGTAATAGAAGCAGACTGGAGTTGAAATTTTTTTAGGAGCGGCCAAAGATATTTGAATGATTTGGAAAGCCTCTTACAATAAAACAGCAATATAGGGAAATATTACTGTCATGATCCCAGCCTGTGTCCCCATCTTGTGTGAGGACTTTTTGTGTTATTTCCTGTCTTGTGTTATGTTTTGTAGTTTTTGTATTTTTTTCCATGTTGATTAGTCTACCCAGGTATGTCTCGTTAGTTCCCTTGGTTACCCTCATGTGTTCCCATGACCATGCCCCCTTGTTCCCTTGTTAGCCCGTGTAATAATTTCCCTTGTGTTTCTTTTGTGGTTGGCCAGTTGTTTGAAACAATATGCTCATGTCCTGAGATTCCCTGTTTGTCCTGGATCTCTTGGTTTGTTTTGTTAAAAAGTAGTTCTTGCACGTGGATTCTCTCTTCGCTTCATTACTGCTTCAGCATTACATTTACAATTTAAAATATTAATTTTATATATCATTATATTTTTTACATTTTAAGCTGCATTTTACGCAGGCATTACTCTAGTCTTCAGTGTCACATGATTCTAATTCTAAAATACTGAATTTGTGGTCAGGAAACTTTTCTTATTATCAACTTTGAAAACAGTTGTGATGCTTAATATATTTGTGCAAAAAAAAAAAATGGATTGAAGAAATATAACATTTCCTTGAATCAGAAATCTTTTGTAACAATGTAACACTCTTTCCCATCACTCTTGATCAATTTAACACATCCTTGTTGAATAAAAGTATTAATTTCTTAAAAAAAAAAAATTCCCACCAAAAAAAATAATAAATCAGCATTCATTGACAAACCTGTCAGTAAAAATTGGATCTGTCAAAGTAGGGAGACACTTCTGACCGACCAATAGAGGGAATGCACGTGACGTCACCGTCCGCTCACGTGCCTGCAGTTACTCACAGTGAGTGGCAAAATGACTGAGCGGCTGAATATGTTTTCAGCGTGAATGCCACAAAAAACAAACACAACACATATAAAGTGGGAAAGAGCTTTGCGATTGACTGTACAACTAGATTTGACAAAAAATTCGGAGGTATATTTTTACAGACTGCTATAGAAAGAGGAGCAAATGGATCGCTGCAATTCACAGAAACAACTGGAAATAACTGGATTTGCAGTCATCATTTGTGTCAATATGCTGAATTTAGCTGTAAAACCATACCCATATATTTTGTATTGTTATATATATATTAACAACTCATCAATTAAATATTTTATCATAGCATATTCTGCATTATTGGATGTTTCTTAATAAACACTGACCAAAAAAAACTAAAAAACTATAAAGTTTTATGGCTGGACGATATGATGATATATAGGCTATATATAACACTGATATAAGTGATCACCCGGATTTAGACCTACATTGTATTTATATAAAGCGTTCACAGGCAAATTTGCTTTATGTTTACCGTCTATATTGCTTTTATTTCCCCGGCGTCGAAATCAGGCAAACATAAATGTCAGGCGACACGATTCCTGGCTGCATGTCAATATCCATGGATCACTGGATCTTTAGTAAGTTGTAAGGAACACTATATTAAGTCCAACATTTAGTTTAAATTGTTAAAATTGTTCGTTTTAGTCGCATTTTTGCAGTTCCCCCTATTAAATCCAGTCACGCAGCAGATCTTTTGCCACTCAGTCAGGCTGAGGGGGTTGTTCCGGCGGGAAAGTGACGTCAATGCATTCCCTCTATAGGACATGATTATCAGTTGATGTTTATAATCTTGAGAATGGCCAAATACCAGCACTTTAATCACTTTAAAACCATCATCATTCAATCAAAAACACAGCCTGATCTGTCCTGTTGCAGATTAATTGCTTCAACAATGCTTCTACTCTTGAACACTGTTTTCTTTACTCCTCCACAAAGAGATGATAGCTCTTCTCTTTGCCCAGAGAAACAGAGGACAGATGCTTCCTTATTTGGCTATTACGTTTTTGGACAAAGCACAAGTGTGATGAGTGTCAACTCCTCATGTAAGGCTGGCATCTCTTACTGTCTGCTCTTCCTGGCTCTTTGAGGTTCTGGGGGAAAGGGGTTGCCTGTTCTTTACAGCAAACAGATCGGAAGCATGTCCGCTCTCATGCGAGAGCTACAAAGGGTTGAGATAGAGTAGAAGGCCAGAACTCTCCTGTAGAGGTAAACACAGCCTTTTGAGTCACTGCCAAACCTCAAACTCAAACACCGCTGGGCCAAATGTTTTACGGGACTGACTGAAACAAGCTTGGAGACTGGAAAGCATACTTTGAATGATGCAGTCATTCCTCTCTTCCAGTGCTAGAATCTTGTGTTCTTTTACGGACTGAAACACTAGCACCAGCAGTTTAACCGGGCAACCTGACAGCTGATAGATACTGAAGTCAGACGTGTTGCTGGTTTGGTCTTAGAACTCAGCGGGGAAACACGACGGAGCCCTGGGTGAAACACACAGCAGGACTCTGTCCTTTTCTTCTTTCTTTAAACGATCCCCGCGGCTTGCTGCGCTAATGGCACGTATTTGCAAGTATCTGTTTCTGCTTTCCCTGTTTCATGCTCTCAACGAGTAAACAACAAACTATTTGAATGTGACAGCCATGTCTGACTCAAACATCATATCAAAGTCCAAGTGTCGGTTTCAAAGTCCAAGTTAAACCCCCCTAACCGTCTCCGTTGAGAATAAGCCAATTTCCAGCCCTACGGCTCATGTCATTGGACAGATGGCTAAGATACTCTCTTAGAAGAATCTTGCAAGGCTTCCTGGTACTGCTATAAATTTGGACTTTCTGTTTTGGGCTCTATTTTCTTTTATGCTTCTTCTATACCCTCCCTGCCAAACTTTCCTTTTGTTCATTCCCTTTTTCCTCTAGGTTTGGTCGTTCTCCCTCATCCTTCCTTTTTTTAAAAGAACTGTTGTGAAAGGCTTCGGATTTGGCAAAGGGCCCATACGAACAAGATGGCAGTCAGGGCTTTCATCTGAAACTCTTCCCGTATGTTTACTTGGCCTTTCCATCAATTCTCTATCTTGCGGCTGCTTTTGAGCCTGGCATGCAAGCAAATCAACTGATTAGGAATGAAAGACAGAGAAAGCCCACAGATTTTGCCATGTTGTATTTAAATGAAACCGAATGTTGCCCAGTGGAATGACTTGAGGTGGCTTCACTGGGATTTGCTTTATTACCCATGTGTCCAGTAACACAGTCAATAGGCACCATTTGTAGTCCAATAGGAACCATTGAGAGTGAATTAGCATGTGCAGGGCCATGATTGAAGATCAGAGGTAATGGCACAACATTTAATTTAAGCCAAATAAACTTTAACTAAGTACATTTTTTTCACAAAAAATACTGATTTAAAGGGTTAGATCACCCAAAATGAAAATTATGTCATTAATGACTCACCCTCATGTCGTTCCAAGCCCGTAAGTCCTCCGTTCATCTTCGGAACACAGTTTAAGATATTTTAGATTTAGTCAGCGAGCTTTCTGTTCCTCCATTGAAAATGTATGTACCATATACTGTCCTTGTCGAATAAAGGCAATAAAGCATCATCAAAGTAGTCCATGTGAGTGGGTT
>JAQIUQ010003594.1:7500-30229 GCA_030378365.1 Hybognathus amarus | reverse complement strand
TAGGATGATTCTTTCTAAAAATTATAGATCAGAACACTATTCTTTTCAGGAATACAAAACAAAATGTCAACATGTGTCATATTTGGTTTCCTGTTGAGCTTTGGGAGACAAAAAGAAGCATTTAAGTACAACACAAGAACAAAAACAGTTATAAAACATTCATCACATTCTCTTAACTGGGTCAACGGACCATCCTCTAACATCTACAGAAACAATCCAAGCTGTCTGAGGCTGAAGCTTAGGATGATTTCTGTGACACTGAAGACTGGAGTAATAGCTTGTTTCCAATTTTAACAATCTTTTTCACAATGTTACTGTTGTTCGAATCCAGCTTTCAGTGAACACCTGCAACCACAAGTGATGGGAAAATGGCGACAGCTTCTTTCCAGTGGCACGGCTGGTGGATTGAATTATCTTCTTCTCATACTTACTAAGCCGCAATTTTACCATTACTCTGAAGACAAGAAGATGCGACGCGACTCCTATGGCCCAGTTGCTACACGAATGGGAACGGGCAGATGCTCTCTCCGCTTCGCCTGCTACATTTGCTTCACGGAAACGCTGTTATACCACTGAAGACGATTATTCTCTAAGAACTCCGGCCAGAAGTGGAGATTCTCTGAAAAGACGCCGGATTTGTGTTGCCATGTAAACTGGAGAAACGGCGTGTTAGGTTCTCTCTTGGCGACTACAGGATTCTGATTGGCTTGCATGGCTTATCCTTTAACCCCTACACTGCCCAGCAATAGGTTTGGCATAATTATGATGGCGTTTGACGGCATATTTATGCGGTATAAACAATGTTATTTTTGAAAACGGAGAGGGGAAAATATTCATTTTGCTAAATACTTTGTGTAACGTGGCCTATAACTGATGAATCTGTTGTTTTTTTCACCAACCAGGTAGATCTCTGACGAGAGGCAAAACCTTTTTTTACTATTCTGCCTTGGTTAGTGGGCGAGAGCACAGACAGACATAAATACTAAAATTCACTGAGGTAGAGTAAAATGTCATTGTAACCCAATCACGAGGTAGAGATTGGGCGGGTCTTCGAAAGCATGCATAGTAGTGATGGACATTCGAGCTTCTTTGGCTCACAAACGGCTCTTTAAATGATTTGACTGTAATCTTACATTTATTACTACATAATTATTAATTTCTATAGGCTAAATTGTTAAAAACAGAGTCACTCTTCGATGTGCAAGCCAGCTCCCGATGTTCACCTAAAGGTTCACCTCATTCAGCGAAATCACGAACGGACCATCAAAAGCTCATTCACGAACAACCCATCATCACTAATAGTAACGGTACAGTGAATTACGAACGACCCATCATAACGTCTAATCAGACAGGACAGGACACACAAGGAACAACACAACACATTGATCCACTATATAAACATAATATCTACATACATGGCATATGATTGGAGGCTAGTCTCACTTTGTCCCACAGCATACATTTTTAGATGTATGTTACAATGTTTAATATTCTTAATGTATTGTATTGAGTGTACATTTCATTTATAATATTCGGATTATCATAAATAACTGAACATGCACACTGTATTTTCAACTTCAATTAAAGGGGAAAGGTGGAGGTCAGCATTTGAGCATTTCAAATTTAATTTTACTTGAAAGTAACACAATAGTTATTTCTACAGTAACTCAGTTACTTTTAAAATTTGTAATTGAGTAACTAATTTTGCTTCTTTTGAAGAAGTAGCTCAGTAACTTTTATCTAATTACTTTTTTAAAAGTAACTTGCCCAACACTGCCTACAAAAGACACAAGCTGTGCAACTGACAAAAGCAAATAGAACCAATTATAATGAGTGATGCAATGCTGTCTACAATGAATGCAGCCACAACAGTAAACTGATGCCAATCTATTCTTAAAATATATTTACTCATGCTAATTTGTAAATAGAAAAATTAAATATAATAATAAAAAAGTTAAGCAAATGTGCAGACTGTACTGGCTCTGTCTAACTTGGAAGGCAGGACATTTGTTGCTAAAGTTGCTTTTGATTTCTCCTATTCATTCTCTCCTACAAGTGGTGCATCTTGTACCCCTTTTACTGAGTTCTGGTCACTAATTTTCTGGGTTTATGAAAGCTAAAATGTATTTCCACTCCTCCTGGTTTGAGAATCACTGTTCTACATATCTTCATTTTCCCCTCTTTTGCCTGTATGTCTGTGCTCCCTCTTTCAGCGAGCAGAGGACAAACTGGTCCTATCTGGCAGCTGCTAGGGTCTGTGGCTGTCTGCAGGCTGAACGCCACAGAAATACAGAATAAGAGACACCGTTGTTCAGGTTCAGCAGGCCTATAGACTTAAAAAGCAGCCTAGCACTCTTGCACCTTCAAGAGCTACAGCTTCAAATCCCAACAATATCCCAAATGTTTCCAATTATTTGTAAATCGATAAGAAAATTGCAGTTTAAACCAAGGAAACGGGGCGTGGGAGCAGGGGTAAGGAGTTGCCAGTCAATGGCGTCACAATGGCGTACAACCTCGTACTGCAATAGTAACCATGGCGACAGACATTGACAACTGGGTTATGCCGGTTATGCCCGTTAAGCAGACTTTGAGACAAAAAGAGGACTAAAACGAAGATCAACATCTTTCGAGATGCCGAGAGCTCCACGTCCGCGACTAACTTTGACTTGACAGAGACACGAGTGTTGCATCTAAGTTACTTTATTAGACAGGCTAGCAAATGTACATAAAACTAATCAATTTTGTAGTTCAACATGATGAAAAGTTAGAATATGATCTGTATGTTATTCTCTAATGTTAATCTAGCTTAGTCTCATACAGCCAACGAAACAATCTAACACCATTTCACCCGCAAATGCCATTTAGTGTGATAGTGTAACTATTAGAGCAAGTGAAGACAGCGCTGTTACCTCAAGTATTAATTCAGCACTTGCATGTAGTTCCTTATTCATTTATATCCGCGGGACTAAATGTTCAGCTTAATGCGGAATATACGTCATTAATATACGCTTTTGTTATTGTAAGAGGTTCAGCGACCCCTGGTGGTGGAAAATTCTGCATATTGTACCTTTAACTGGTCAAAATTTGTCAACCAATTTGAATGACTTTAATGACTGGAAATCACAATTTTGGTGATGATAACTTAAAAAATATAACAATATTTCAAAAATAGGTAATGAAATGTACTATTTTTATTTTAACTTATTGAATTTTACTATTGAAATGTATTATTTTACAGAAATAATTAATGAAATTTACCTCAATATATAGTAAAAGCTTTTTTGAAAAGAAACCACTTCAAATGTGTACACTGACATATTCAAGGTATAAGGTAAATATACTAATTGCCTGATGTTACATGTTAAATAAAAAAAAAAAGTATTTATCATGAACACTCTTATTTGTCAATGACCCAATGGGAGACATTAACGCCATAAACAATATTTACTTCCAACAAATGGCTTTTCTAGCTCCCAACAAACTGTGTAAATATGTGAAACACATTACTGCACTGCAAAAAAAAAAAAAAACATTGTGACAACCTGCCAAAGCCTCTGCTGCCTTGCAAAGAGAAATGTTTACTAACGCCCACATGCACCTGTTTCATTGATGCTCAGTGACAAACCCACACCATATCTGTAACTGGGTCTACACCAAACATTTCTGACAACACACAGAAACAGCTCTCTGCCATTACCAGTAAATTAGACTTCTCTCTCCACTAGCATCATTATCTTGCTTGCAAAATATTGCACTTGCACCGCTGAACAGAGAGAACCACACACAAACACACACATTCGTGTCACATTTTCTCAGGTGGGGAAATACAAACAGTGTCAGAAATCACACTTGCAATTAAATGACTTGAATGACAGGTTGTGGGTAAAACGAGAGAAAAAAAAATTCCCACTGTTGTGTCCAAATGAGACGATCCAGCAGAAAACAGAGTGATAGCGAAGTAGAGTGTGTGCAAAACTAGAGTGTGTAAAGTGTGTCCACACAAGCAGTGCACATGTATGCCGAACCCGTTGAGCTCATGCAGTGATCAGAGTGGATGCATGACTTTCTGGAGCTGTATGTGGACCACAGGTTTAACTTCCATACTGTACGACACAGAAACTTTTCAGAGTGCTCACTGAGAGGGAAAAGGTGAAAGATGTGAAAAGAACCACCCCTGAATCTGATAAGGCTCAAAAACCTTTTTGCGGCTCTTGAGAGCTTCACAGGAATAGTTCACACCAAAATGAAAGCTCTGTCATCTCTTTATCATATAGTTCCAAACCTGACTTTCTACAGGAGCAGTTCTGTAGATTGTGCTGGTTGCTCTTTCATGCGATTACAATAAATGGGTACTGGAGATTTCAAGCTTCAAATGGGGTAAAAGCCCCTAATAAGAAATAGTCCATAAGTGCAGTATAAGTCTTCTAATGTAATTTTATGTGAGGAACAGACCAAAGTGTAAAGGAATCGTTCATTTGATTTGAAAATTCGCTCACCCTCATTTAGTTCCAAACCTGCAGTTTTTTCTTCAGTGGAAGACAATATAGAGTGTAAGGGTCCCAACAACATTGGATCCCACTGACTTTAATTGTTTTGGTAAGAAAGCACATTTATGAAAAATATACTTTTTGTGTTCCAGAGTCAAAGAATACATCGGGCCCTATTTTGACGATCTGAAATAGCATCTGAATGTCCGAGCCAACGCGCACTACTGACTTTGGTTACCAGGTTTTTCTGGTCATTGGCGCAATTGTTTTCTGGAACTGCAAAATAGCACCAGGGATTGTTTGCGCTGACACACGCCTCCTTTTTGCGCCAACCCGCCCAGGAAGCGCAAGTTTCATTTGCTCATTTACCGACGTGCGTCTGTGGAGGAAAAAAGCCCGCTTTGCGCGAGTGCAAAATAGGAATGGATAAATGCGTCAGTGTATAAAGTCATTTGCGCCGGGTGCAAGATAGGGCCCATAGTGTTGGGAACTCGAAAATTCGATTCCAATTCTCAAATTCGGATACTTAAGGTCATTGGATACTTGTTATAAAATTAAAATTTCTATCCCTTTTATCAATTCATTTCGTGTGCATTTTAATGTGACTTTAAACCATTCAAGCAAAAGAAGGCCTGCTGTTTTTCTGTGCCGCTTCTAATTCTAAACAGGGCGCGATACTTAAAGGGATACTCCACTTTTTTTGGAAATAGGCTCATTTTACAACTCAAACAGTTTAGTTTTACCATTTTCAGAATCCATTCAGCTGATTTTCTGATATTTAGAAGAATATTAGTAACCAGACAGTTTCTGGTCTCATTGACTTCCATAGTATATTTTTGTTCCTACTATGGAAGTCAATGAGCCATAACCGTCTCGTTATCATATTTTCTTAAATATCAGAAATCGGCTGATGCATTCAGAAACGGTAAAATTCAACTGTTTTAAGACTCTGCACTGTGAACGAATATTATTGGTTTAGCTTTAAAAAATTTAGAATTAACCTGGTTACCTTAAAATGAAGATGCCTTAAGTCGATTGAAATTTGGAAAAAAGTGAGTTAATACAGCAATGGAGGGGATTGATTTAATCATCAGAAACTCAAAATAATAGAGTTATTTTAACTAAATCAATTATTTAAGTTGATTTGATAAAGAGAAAAAATGTTGTGATAAAAATTCTTTGAAAATATATATTTTTTACAGTGTGGGGGAGTACAGGAGTGGGAGTATCCCTTTAAGTTTACTTTCTTCCCCATCTTTTTGCACTTGAATGTACAAATACACACAAAATAAAAATGTTTTATCCTCGTAAACACAGTCGGCTCTGTCTTTAAGTGAATGTAAAGTTTATGTCTCGTAACAGCCAGAAACAGACAACAAATAAGCATTTGTATTGTCGATACAGTGCCAGCTCTTGAAGTGACAGCAGCCTGATCAGTTACTTGTTCTTTGACTGAATCACTTTTGTTAACGATATATTTTATATGTATATTTTATTTATACTAAAATAATTTATGAAAGCCATGTTTTACCCTTGACATGGGGTTCGGGTGCGAACTACCGGTTCTAATGGGAGAACCGACCTGACGTAAATGGTCGTAACCAGACCGAATAGGAATGACAATCTTGAGTGCCTGATTTCGATGCCTGAGTCTGTGGCATGCGGTGGCATAGGCGCACACACGCAGTCTCTCGCTGTCTCCCTCTCTCTCGCCGCGTGCGCGCACTCTGCAGTTTCTGAAGCACTGTCTGATCTGTCTCGCACGTGCGCTTGCTCGCTCGCACTAGATTCCGGGAGATTTGAACTAATTTGCGATCATCCGGGAGCCGTTATCAGATATGCGGGAGACTCCGGAATGTCAGCTGATAGCGGAGATTAAACACACGTGAAATGTACACGTGAAATGTTTGGCTGCATTTCACGTGTAAAATTACGCGTCAGAATAACGATTGTCTATGGATATAGAATCACCATTCGCGCCGCCTTGACGCTCACGTCGTCATATTATATTCAGCGCGCGCATCATCTGCTCCTCAGAGTTCTCTGCCGAAAAGCAGCGCGAGATATTTGGCAGCGAACGCAGCGTCCCGTTCCCTATTCAGAGAACATGGGTTACACAGAGACGTTCTCTTTCATATGTTTACTCAAAGCTGCGTATAGAGACACAGTGGGAACTAAATATCAAACTGGCTAAGAACTTAACTAGTAAATGACAAAATAACTTACATGACTAGTTAAAGCAGACAAAACATGGGAACCTGTAGCCATGTCGATATTATATTACCCTGAGTAATCATCGTTATTGATCTACAGTATAATTATATTGTTTGATATAATATTGTTTTATTTGATATTATGTAAATTTGAACTTTTATTTTATATTTGTTTATTTATTATTACCATATTATGTTACTTGTATTTATATTGTAAGTTAAAATGCTGTCCAGTTTGGCCCTGTAAATAAAGGGGTATTATTTTTTTTTGACAAAGTGTGTGCGGTTTTGTTTTTTTAAGTTCCATTTCAAGAACCATTTAGGCACCGGAACCATTTAAAAAATACCGAGTAGGTATGATTGGATCAGTACAGACCAATACCAACCCTAATTTGACAACAGTTTCTGTATCTGAATACCTGAAAATCTTAAAACACTGTTTATTTAATTACTCAGTTTGTTTGTTTTTTCAGTGTTTACATTCCTCTAATAATACCTGAAATTTATATTTGGGCTCAGTTGTTTTTGCTATGGTATTTTTAAACCATAGTTTTAAAAGCAAAAGTTCCTTATAGACAGTGTCTTATTTAGCCTGTCGAATTTTGTTCAAGATAGCTATAATGAAAATGTTTTTAGATAAGACTTTTATTTATATGACTTTACTAGAGTCTTTATTTATTTATTATTCCCTTTTTGGAGTCGGAATTAGCAATAAATCAAGACTGGAATCAATAAGCAAATCGGAAATTCGATAAAATTCAAACAATATAATTGTACTCAGACTAGGACCAGTTCTAATTTGTTGAATGAATCAATTTCAGAATATACAAAGACCATGATAAAGTGATTATTGAAAAGACTTAACTCAAAACAATTAGTTTTTCAGTAAATAACTACATTCAATTTCAATTCTAAGCAAAAACACAAAGTTACACTGTGTTATAACACAAAATAAAGACTGTTAGTAGAGCGCAGAGTAGCCCAGACAACACTTACAGTATGGTGCTTTTGCATATTTTTTTTTTTAAGCTTGAAAGCTTCAGTCCCCATTTATTGTAATTTTTCAGAAATGAGCAACCAGCTCAGTCTTCAAAGTTTCTCAATTTGTGTTACACAAAAGAAAATAATTTAGGTTTTGAACAATGTAAGGGGAGTAAATTAAGACTTTTCATTTTTAGGTGAAGTTTTGCTTTTACAGAAGCAGAAAATGAAGACAGGCTCTGGCACTTCCCACTCACTTCACTTTTAATTCACCACAGGTTGCTTTTATGTCCTCGGAATTTTTCCTGAGAATTAGTTTTTGCTTTCATGCAAATTAAATCTTCAGGGTAAAATAACAGAAAGTCTATCTCAAACCGCAGATACTCAAAGCAGTTTTTGAGCATTATTGAATTTAGAGAGTTAGTGAAACATGGCTAAAGTCACATGGAGAGGCAGGAAATGCTCTTGTAGAAATTCAAAACAAGAACATTTCTGGCATTGAGGGTCCTCAAATTACTTCTAAAGTGCCCACTTAAAATAAAGTTAGTAACTTCCAAGAAAAATACTTGATTCATACACACTTTTAAGTAAAAGGCCAAGGGCCTGGATTTGGGCTCAGGAAGTGATGTCAGTCCCTCATTGCCAGCAAAACCAAATCTGATACAGCTTTTCTGAAGAGAATCAAACAAACCCTCAGACTCAACATACACAAAACTACAATATACCTTTCATTCTCATTGTGCCTGGATGTGAATGTTTTTTTTTTTTTTAATCACAATATATGTTCAGAATACAATGTTCTTTTGACATATTATGAATGATTCTGTGCACATTATTTAAAAAAAAAAAGTTTGACTACATATTTTTGTCATTCATTACTTATATTAATAATCCTGTTAATACACTCAAAAAAAGTGCTGGGTTGTTTTAACCCAATTTTGGGTAAAATATGGACAAACCCAGCCATTTGGTTTGTATATGAAGAGTTCAGATGCAAAAGCCTCTAAATCCATTTGAAATTTTCTTCTAAAATGATCATTTTATCAAGCTTGTATATTTAAGTTCAGTAATTTCACTTAAATGGCAATGAAGATTACCTATTAATTGTCGTTTAAGTGAAATTACTGAAACTTAAATATACAAGCTTAATAAAAATGTCATTTTAGAAGAAAATTTCAAATGGCATTTAGAGGCTTTTGCATCTGAACTCTTCATATAGTGATACATAAGCCGCTTTCTGACCAAGTAGTTACAGGAACTTAGTTATAGGAACTGTCCACTTCTAAACAGTTCTAAGAACTACTCTCCTCCAAACTCGGTTTTGCTGCTTGCGTTCGCACTGGCCAAGTGGCCATAGGAACTGGTAGGAGGGGTAACGCAAGCACGGCGATGGTCTTTATAGCGTCATCACTAGACGTAGCGCGGCCACATACAACAACAACAAACCAGCATGGAGGAGGCTATTGCATTAATAACGGAGAACGAACGGTGGCGTTTAAAGATTATGCTTGAGTTCTGTACAGAGAAACACAGAAGACGAAGGCTCCAGCGTAATATGATATTAAGTAATATGATGGAAGAAGATAAAAGAGCAGAGCGCAGGAGGCAAACAAAATGACGGGTAAGTTTAGCTAGCATTAGCAATTAGCTGGTTGAATGCGTTATGTTTGTCTTAATCCTCGTTGTAATGTTTTGCAAAAACACACAGCGTATGGCAGACAGCACGCTACAAGTTCCGTGTTGACAGTGGGCATGACTTAGAAGTTAAACCAATCAACGTAGACCTAGGGAAAGGGAACTAAAAAGTCCTCACTCTAGACTAGGTACTGAAAGAGTTATGGGAACTACGGTCTGAGGAGCTAAAAATCCCCAATTTAGTCCGGTTCGGAACACAATAAAAAAGGGTTATAGGAACGTTAGGTTCTAGAAACTGCAAAAGTCTCTCCGGTCGGAAAGCGGCTATAGTTATATGTACACAGTAATACATAGTTAAAGGTACACAGTGTCTAGTTGGGCATTTGGACACAACTTGAGAAACAAGAAAGAGTGAGTCTGCGTTGTGATACATAACGCCAGTTTCAGTTATGCCTAACAACAGAGATTAAGAAAAATCCGACCACTGAATGCCATGATTGACCAATTAGAGTCGAGTATTCCAGTGACCTGCGAAATAACATTAATGCAATAAGTATCATGAACTAACAACAAACAGTATTTACAGCATTTATGAATCTAGGTTAATGTTAATTTTATTAATTCATGTACATTCATAACAAATTAATGTTATTTATACAATGTCCAAAAAGTCAGTATTACAAAAAACGGTAACACTTTATTTGAAGGGGTGTCCATAAGACTGACATGACACTGTCATAAACATGACATAACACCTGTCATGAACATGAAGGAGTCTTTATGATTGTTTTTGACTGTTGTCATTAAGTGTCATTCGGTAAATTATGACACTTTAAATGCAAAGTTGACATTGTTTAAAATGTCTTTGTTATGACAACTTGACATTAACCAAGACAAAATGTCTGGTTATGACATCTTGACATAACCAAGAAATCATAACCTGTTAACCTGTAATGTGTTAACATTACTTACCCTATCATATGTTATGGTTGGTTTTAACTTTGGTTGTCATGACACCATTATAATTGTGACATGAATATTTTACTTGTCCTCAAGTAAAGTGGAACACATTGTACTAGTTATAAAGATGTCATTAAGGGTCATTAGACTGTCAAATGCTTTAACAACAGTGTCATTAATATTTCCCTTTACCTCAAGTAAAGTGGAACACGATTGGACTAGTTATGATTTCTTGGTTAATGTCAAGTTGTCATAACAAAGACATTTTAAACAATGTCAACTTTGCATTAAAAGTGTCATAATTTACCGAATGACACTTAATGACAACAGTCATAAACATTCATAAAGACTCCTTCATGTGCATGACAGGTGTTATGTCATGTTTATGACTGTGTCATGACAGCCTTATGCACACCCCTTTAAATAAATTGTTACCCAAAAAACACACAATGCATTTTTTAAATTACATTTTTAACCCAATGGCTGTAGTTTGTCCATATTTTACCCAAAATTGGGTTAAAACAACCCAGCATTTTTTAGAGTGTATGTAACTATTATGTAATGACTAGTCTTCTAAAATATATCATCCACCTATATTTTTCAGCCTGTCAATCAATTTACAGATAGATAACACTAATTCCCACCCAACATGTATTCTCATAGAATATCCTCTTTCACTTCAAAATAGTTAAATTAATAAAGTAAAATGCAATGAGCAACATTGGTTTATGATGAGAAACATTTACCATTAAATATATCATCAGTATTTTCAGACCTTGACCTTGAACCAAACATGCCGAGATATGTTACAAAACGTGAAACCTGATCATGTGCAGCAAAGCTATAAAGAACATGTTTTTAATTAAATGTAACCACCGTAAGTCTAGTCTCATGACAGTAAATGGGAACAAGAGGAGGATGTAGGCTCTAAGGAGTCACAGATTCAGCATGGTGAACTCTCTACATAAACCATAAGGAAACAAATTTTTATTCTCATATAGAATGAGGATTAAGGCCAATCCTCAAAACCTTCTGCATCTTCGCTGCTCTATGAAATTCCCAGGCTCTGTATACACCAAGCACATTTAATGAACACAATATCTCCCTGCTTGTGTTTTATATCTGTAATCACAAGACCTATGCTGCTTGTCCTACTGTAACTCACTCCCATTCCAGCCAGAGGCCACAAATACAGGAAGCCAATGTACTCCTTAGCAGGGAATAGAGGGAGTTAAGTTCATCTGTCTGTGGATGAAATATGGTTACACAGAATGCCATTGAGGAGCAACATGTAGGTGAAGAGAGGGGGAGAGAATATGGACGAAAGACACAAAAATGTAGTAGGAAGTAATTCTGCATGCTGTCAGCAGATGTCATAAATTTCAACATCAGTATGATGTTAACCCAGCATCTATCAAATGCCAGAAGAAGCTATTTTAACATTGTTTAGTTTGAAACAACTAAATTTTCAGTTACAGTTCAAATATATGAGGGCATGAAAAACACTCATGTCTATGGGAGCAGAGGGATGATCAAGGGATGGCAATGACTTTGGCCCCGTCTACACTACTGCGTTTCGTTTAAAAACAGAGAATTAAAACGAAAACGACTCTCCGTCCACACCACCGTTTTATCAGCATATCTCCGTCCACATTAAAACGACTGAAGACGCGGATCACGTGACCATTCACCAACACTGGGCATGTGCGTGCCGGTGTAAACAGTGGTTGGCAAATCCTGGAAGGATACGTCATGACCGATGACAATTAATCATAGAGCCGAACCTCAGCCTCTGCGCCAGCGTTTTCTGAAGTCCTCCGTTTTGTTTCGTGTACACTAAAACGCCCTCCGGAGATTCAAAACGCAAAACGGAGCTGCAGCGTTTCTAAACTTCTCCGTTTTAGGTCTTCGGTTTTCCCGTTTTAGTCTGGACGGGAGGTGCAAATGTAGCAAAAGGTCTCTGTTTTTAAACGAAACGCAGTAGTGTGGACGGGGCCTTTGTTCTCAAAACCTACTGATATGCTAAATGCCTACATTTGCATCTAGGGACCAAAATTATTATTTTTTTTAATTAATTTATGTTCCTTATAAAGTTGACAAACTGTTGAATAACTACCTTTCCTCACATTTGGCACTTGAGTGTTAATTCTGGAACCCTTTGCGGCCATCTAGCATCCTGTAAAGGAACTGCAAGTGACAGATTTAAGACACACTTCACCGGGGACATTGGTAATAGTCACTTATGAGGCATACAAAACATCTTTTGAACCCCACACACCACTTGATCACACTACACAACCAGGTTTTTAGTCATCTGTGCATCATACTCATTGCAGTGTGCACTATAACACAACACTGACAAGGTGCACAAGCTACAACACATTTGGTAAAGAGACAGTCCCGTAGGGCTGTCACGATAAGTGACATATTGTAGTTCTGACAAGTCAACCGACAGAGGATTGCACGTAACCGCAGCAACCGCGATATTCACTTTTTCACACTATACCCTTCTTGTTTTGAACTTAATTCATGTGTATTGAATGTTAAACAAGCTCATAATGATAACAAGACTGTTTACCATGGTGATGTGTAGCCTACCGAGGCTTCACACAGACAGTGAATGAGAGCGATCGGCAGAGTCTTTGAAGTCGTGAAACATTTTAACGTTCTTTCATGGGCATTTTCCCATAAATGCGTGTCAGCAGCAGCGCTGGTCAGCATCCCACAGCACAAGGAAGCCGCGGGGAAATGAAATCAGATGAGTCACGCATTGAATCAATGCTATATTGGTCTCTAATAAGTGAAGCATCAGCTTCAGCATTGCCCATGCGACACATTGCTGCTCAGCTGAGCCTTGAAAAGTTGAACCTCAAAGTTAAAAATAATTAAAATCTTGTTTCATTACATCTCTTTTAATAAATCAGCTTTTTTTTAACGTGTTCGTTGAATGAACAGTTCAAAGACTCGCTCAAAGTCCATTGTCATAACAATATGCTGAGTGAAAGTCTTTCAATGCGCATATAGGCTACTGTAGACGCTGTTTAGTTTCGGTTACACTGGTTACTGAAAATGTCCTCATTTTTGTCCACATGATAAACTTATTAATATAGCAACAAATACATATAAATTAAATAAAATAAATAAATGGCGGTAATACCGCATATCGCACTATTGAGCCACTCAACATTACCGCAAGGGAAATTCCATAACCGCGACAGCTCCAACAGCGTCCCGACCAACAATGGAAGATACTTGCATAAATTTGATTACAGATTTTTCCTTTTTACTATCAGCACTGTGATTGGCTGGATCACTCCTCCCTTGTGACTGCATAGCACACACTACAAAGCATGAGGCGATAATATAAAACTGGTGTGAAAATATCACACCGTCTGTGACTGCTTCAACAGAGACCGCAACAAACAAACACAGATTGGGCTGATTGGAGCTTTGTAGCAGACCTTGAAATCTGTTACTGAACAAAATCCAGCCCAGAAGTTGTGTAGTGTCAGCTTGTCTAGAGCTAAATCCTTCAGAATGAGTAACCTTTGTTCCATGTCCAAACATGTTACCAGGTGATTTTTTGTGATGATAAGAGCTGTAAGTTGAGTGTATGGGCAAAATGTTCAGGGACAATCGTGGCATTGAACCTCAGATGTTAAATCGCATATCGATGGGGACACATTTTTCATTTCAGAGAGAGAGGAAAGAGGCAGCTTAGGGGTCACAGTAAAATTCATGGCCATCGTTACTAGTCTAGAGAGACGCCAAAGCTCACATAAGACTTTTCCTCTGTCCTGCTCACATTTTGTTTCTCTCTCTCTCTCTCTCTCTCTCTCTCTCTTATCAGGTACTCCTAAGGTAAGTATAAATCAATGGTCTTTGAAGTTAAAGATGACATGGCCATTTCCCAAGAAGGACAGGAGAAGAAAAGAGGAGAGGAGAGACTCCAACAAACAGGTCAACAGCTGCTCCATCCAGGACCTCACATGTGTGTGCACGCCGGGCTTTAATGTCTGACCTGCCAAAACATACAGTCTGACTGCTGACATACACGTAGAAGAAACAGGAATGTATGCCTATGTATCAACATGCACATGACAGAGGGAGAGAGAGAGCAGCTCAGCTAGGACACGCAAAGAACACGGCAACATGGATCAGAAATCATCTCATGGCAATGTGAACTCAGCTCTCTGGCCAAATCTAGCCGAATTCCCATGAGCATCACCCTAGTGGGAATCTAAAATTGAGTTAAACCAGGTAGCACTAACTTTGTTTAAGAAAAACTTTATCAAGAGCACCGTTGTTTAAGCCTGGCTACATGCCAGCTCTGCTACTTCCGCCTTGCTTTCAATGAGCGGATCATGGCATGCGCATAATGAAAAGCGTTTCTTTCTCACGAAGCTCACTGGTTCCCTGTGCTACAGTCACAGACTCTAACACAATCACCTCTCTCTCCAACTAAACATGCACCTCCATTCAAAAGGCTCTCAACAAAGCACTCGCCTTGTTCGGCTTTAGTCTGCGAGAAATGCGCTGTAATATGTCCACAACATAGTGAAATCACATCTAGTACTATCTCCATTATCATCGGTGGCTTTTGGATTTCTCAGACCTAGAATACAATCTAAACCTCGACGCTTAGTGTCTACTGCCACGCACTCAGCCTCGCCCTGTATTCGTTGCGATCTGCCAAGCTCTTCAGGCCGGAAAGGGGAAGCTGAAGAATGCAGTTTGCGTCAGACTCGGTACAGATAGCAAGCTGAAAATTAGAGTTGAAGCCTGTAAAGTCTATAAGACGTCAGATGCCACAACTGATGGTGATTTATTCAAATCTAATAAATAAATAAATAAAATAAGTGTCTTCTATATATACAGGTAATAAGTTCTGAACATTAGCTACTGTCCGCTGTCTGGGAGCAAGTGGATTTTTGTAAGGACAAGATATTCAGAAGAGAAAAATTTAGTTGTCCACAGGACCAACCAAGCTTCAAATCAGAAACAAAATAAGATGCCATGTCGCTCATTCTCACGTTATGTGCCAGCTGCGTTACGTTTACATTTCTGCCCGATTGGGAACGAACATTTTTCGTGCTGCCTGTGAATGTCCTGAATGTGACCACAGAAGACGCTGTGCGACACAATGCTGCATGCACAGACAGCACCGCCAGAAGTTCTCTTTTCGAGCTTGAACTAACATCTAACAGATACAAAATTAGGCCAAAATGCTATTTGTCAAAATCATTAAACATAAGACCAGTCTTATGATGGAATAGAAAGAGTCGTGACTCGCGTAGAGAATGAGGCGCGTGATGAGATCCTCTGTCGTCCGACGCTGGCTGTCTTAAAGGGCCAGCTACCAATAAAGCATTCTGTCGGTGAAGTTTCAGATGAAAGACAAAGGGAAACAGAGAAATTGCTAACTGCTCTCGACTAAACAACTTGTGGAGCTTTATAAGGAGCAAGTTGTTATATAATTTAAAATTTATGCAGCCAGACTGGTTTGAATAACTTTATTCAATTTTGCTATATATTCTACCTGGTTAGCAGGTTGCTAATTTCAGACACTACCATTAATCGTGTGTGCATTTGGTTTAGAACCAAACAGTTACCTAGTGAAACCATTTGTTTACTTATATTCAATTGCATACAACTCAATGACCTTGATATAATCCAGGATATGACATTTTAAACTTGCGCATCTACATGTAAAATTATTAATCTTTACCCAGATTAGTGACTTTTGTGGATGGACAAGTGAAACATAAATATATATATATATATATAGACTTACTTATTTTTTTAATTTTGGGGAAAGTGGAAAAATAAATGATGAAGTCATGGTCTAAATTTTCAAGACAATTGTAATGTCTTGAAATCTGTTTCATTGGAAGAAGTATAAACCCTTAAAAGTGTCCAAAGACGCAAGAAGCAGACAAATACAAGGATTGCTACAGACAGTCAGAGATCAATAGCGTAAACAGCAATAACAGAACACACTATCTCTCTAGAATGCTATTTCTGAGCAGTCTACATGATCAAAATGAATGGTTGTACTAGAAACACCATGGAAAGCCGGAAGATTCAGCGGTGTTTGATAAGTGAGAAAAATGCTATCATTCAATCAGCCAGGGAAGTAGTGCTTTTTCAATGAGACTTGTACACTTGTTCCCCTGTGGTGCCTTTACTGTCATAATGAGCTAAACACATTCCTCCGCTGAGCCTCACTGCATTGTCTAGCAGTCAGAACAGCGCAGCACCAACTGAACTGGCCTGACTCCTGCAAAATGGGGGTGCCGCAGAGGGGAACGTGCCTTGCTCACTGAGGTTTAGACAGATACTTTTTTGTTGTTGTTGCTTTAAATCAGGGAACAATCCCTCTTGAGGTCCTTGCAGTACATTTTAAAGTATAAGTTCTCTTTGTTTCTGACATACAGATGAATCCGAGGCAAACTAATGACTGCTTTTAGTGGAGTTCACAAAGGAGAAAGTACAATGTACAGACGTAGAAGAGATTACTCTACTGTTATAGCACCTGAATAAACTTGAGACAACTGTTTTCTGTAGCACATAAACAGGGAAAGTGAGGGTCCAATGTTAGAGTAAACACTCCAAGTCCTGTGGCTATTTGGACAGCGATTCTTCTTCCTCCATGGCAGCTCTTCTAGGACTTCTCCTCAGATAAACAAAAGACGTCATGTTTTGAGTCATCGGTGAGAGCCGCCACATCCTCTCTGAAGATACACTCTAAAACTTCCAAACCTGACACAATTTGAACTAAAAATGAATGGGGAAATTATGGATTCTTTTATGTAAAAAAATGGTGTTAGATGTTCATAAAGAATTGATAGATGAATCCGGTTGATGACTAACTTAAAAAATTCTGAGGATGAGGGTAATTGAATGACTTCCTGATCACTAAAGACCTAGGTATGCATTTTAGGGGTTAATAATAATAATAATATATCTATATATATATATTGTTTTTTTGTTTTTTTTTAAATACACTGTTTTCATCTACTGAATAAGAGAGTTATGTGACCATTCACATTTCCTCACATAATCAGCACAAAAAACTTAGCATCCATATGGATCTGGTCATTCGGTTGAGAAGCCTGTTTGGCTCAAGCTAAACAGGCTTATTGGTGAATGTGTGTTGTTTGTTTAAGCCTGAAAAATGTATATATATATATATATATATATATATATATTTTTTTTTTACTTTAAATTGCTACACCCAAATCCAGTGCCCAATTTGTAGATAATTTAAAGAGGTGATGAACAGAGAAATCAAAAGAGATCATCATATTATAAGAATATCCTGTAAGTTTCAGAACTGAAAACATCCTTGTTAGTCCAGTAAAAGCTTTTATTGACACCAGCCACAGCAAACGGCTCGCTTTTTCAAAGTAGGGAACTATGACGTCAAAGAGGATAAAACGCAGAAGATTATCAACGCTGAACGTCAACACAGCCGGTTTAGCCCCACCCACCAATTCGCGCATTACACGGCATAGCTAAATAACGTAGATTCCTACCTCGTGATGACAAACCGGAGCAAGCTACCGAGCAATACAAAATATTGTGCAGTGCCTGGTTGTGGAAGAAGACAGTCGCTGCATATGCTTCCTCTGGATTCCATTAGGATTGCATGGATAAACTTTATTTTTAATGACGTTCTAGCTGATGAGGGTAAAACATTGTCCGTCTGTTCATTTCATTTCACTGAGGACTGTTTTGTAAACAAGACTGGATTTGCAGACCAATTAAGATTAAAGAACATGCTGTGCCGTCTGATATTGGATCTGACAGGAATTGTGCAACACACGGACTCTGGGGTTGAATGTATTGGCGAATCATTCCGGTTGCCATTTTACAACATCCAACGTTTTCAAAACAATTTCCCTCAAGTGCATCGACGGGTGAGTTGAAACTCATTACAATAAGCAAAACTGTTATCCACTCACAGCAGTGGGTGTTTACTTCCAAGTCTTCAGTGCGAGACGCCCATAAAAACCGAGCGTTTTTCGGCTAGGCTATACAATAGCCTATTACTTATTTGTTTTTATGTTTTTAAAGTGAAAAAAAAACAAGCAAACGTCGTAAGTTGACCTCAGACAACAATATAATAAAATTTAAAAAGCCAGTTCATGACCCCTTTTAAACATTTAAATGATCTACAAATTGCATACTGGATTTGGGTGTAGCAATCGGAAGTTAAAAAAAAAACTATATGAAAATCTATAGAAGAGTTGTTGTTTTTTTTTGTTTGTTATTGTCATTCTATGCTCCCACCTGCCTCAATGATTGATGGGCACCAATGACAAGCCTGCCAGAAGTGGGCACACAGGAAATAAAGACCGTTCTGTAAGTGTGTCAGGAAGGGCAAGCTGGGGGCATGAGCATGTTGAATAAGTGTTTCACAAGCTGTAAAACAGTCAAGAGGGTATACCATCAGCCCTTTTAAGGTCAGAGGGCAGGCTGTCAATGGAAGACAAGTCAAAAGTCAGCCCTCCTTCTTCCAAGCACAAGCACTCAGCAGAAAAAGGTACAAAGGGTTGGATGAAGTGTGAAGTGTTAGTCAGGATGACATATAGGCCCGTCCCTTCCTACGAGTCCATACTTTATCAACTTAAAGGCCTGTTCACACCAGAACGAATTTCGTGTGCGTTATTTGACCGATGTTTAACGCCTCGTGACTAAACAATGGGCGCCAATGTGAGTGCTCACACTAACGCGTAAAAACGCCACTCGTAAAAAGCGTTCATTTTTAAAAACGCCTCAGGTCCGTTTTTTAGTTACAACTATTCGAACCAATGAGACGCTTTTACTCACAAGCTTGAAGCTTCTGAAGTTACAGTAAAACACAACTTGGGGCGCTCACACAGAAAACAGTCTTGCCGAGCAGCACACATATGCAACGGCGAAGAAGAAATACGCGTCGCCGTCTGACACACTACACAGCCAGGAAGAAATAAGACGAAGGAAGATGCAAGGCAAGATGAATGTAGAGCTGCTGTTCTCGTTGGTGCTAGAACATAAATAACTATATGAAAAACGCTTACGAATAACACGCACTGATATTCGTCCCATTGTGTATAGGGCTTAGTGCTGAGGAATAATCGGCTAGATTTCAGATCAGTTTTGAAATTTCAAACTTCATGCCTTTTTTTGCACAATTTTGCAAAATTACAAAAAACTTATATATAATTGATTTAACACTGAGAGTAGCAACAACTTTTATTCACTTTTACTCACTTAATATGATTGCATGGTAAGTTTTTCATTTAATAAGACCTAGTTTAGCACGATTCCTTGCACAATCTAATACATTTTGAGGTTTGCATCACATAACCAGCTCCATATAAATATTCAGAGATCAGGTACAGCATTGCACTTGCCGATGCAAAGCTTTCGAGTACCAGTCCTGTTAAACACACGTCTCGCTTAAAAAAGCTAAAATACTTGCAGAAGCAAGCTGAAATGGCTACAAATGCGTTTTTATCTCACATTTGCTGGTAACACTATCGGTAAGGTTTAGAGTAGGGTTTACTGTGAGTGGTCTGTTATTTTTAAACGCAATAAGCATTACCTTTTAGTGCTACTTTCAGTATCAGACGTGTAATTTCTGAACTGCCACAGTATGCACAACAACCAATGTAATAAAATCCCGCACAGAAGTTACACTTTACACTTAACACTATCTAGGTAGTTTGTCTGAAACATCTCAATCTCGAGTATGGCTTCCCTTATTAAGCATTTACTGCACAGATCAATGACTCCTGGAAATGTGATTTTCTATCTTTGAGGTTTATACAGAAACACATCTTAAAGGTAGGAAAGAGGGAAAAAAAGGAAAGTAAGAAGAAAAGGAAAAGCCAGGAAAAGCAAGCTACAGGACAGTAAATATTTCAGGACCCTCTAACATCTGACTATGAGACTCCCTATAACCTATGCTGAAGTGCTGAGAGAATTAAGCTCTATGTATTGGACTGGATCGAGTGTACATACCCTAAAGCAGTGCTTCTCAACCACGGGGCCTCAGTAAAATTCCAAACAGGCTCAAGATGTTTTAACATGATTTCAAATAAGATGGAACCAGAATTAAACTCGGCTAAAACAACTAAACATTGAAAATGCATAATTTTAAGTTTAATTTCTAGACCTGCAAAAAAGTAAATATAAGTATTTATACTTTTTTATCATTATGCCAAACTCTATATTCTTAAAGGGGTGATGAACTGAGAAATCAAATTTTCCTTGAGCTTTTGACATCCAAGAGGTCATCATAATATAAGAAAATCCTACATCCTTGTTAGTCCGATAAAAGCTTCTATTGACACCAGCTTCAGCAAACGACTCGTTTTTTAAAGTAGGGAACTATGACGTCAAAGAGGAAAAAACACCACCCCCGCAGAAGATCAACACCTACTTCAACACAGCCGGTTTAGTCCTGCCCACCGATTTGCACATTATACTCGTAGCTAAATAACATAGATGCCTACCTCGTTGATGACTGACTGGGTCGAGAGTGAAACTCATTATAATATGCAAAACTGTTATCCACTCACAGCAGTGGGCATTTCCTTCCAAGTCTTCAATGCGAGACGCCCATAAAAATCGAGCGTTTCTGAGCTGGGCTCAAAACTAGGGTAGAAAATAGCCTATAACTTATTCATTTTTAAGTTTTTTTAAATGTAAAAACCAAGCGAACGTCATAAGTTGACCTCAGACAACAATATAAAAAAAAATTTAAAAAGCCAGTTCATGACCCCTTTAAAAATAGTTATCCCATTTATTCAGTAAATCATAAACAATGACAAAAGTCATGTAAATTCCAATGCGTTCTCATTTTAGGGCATCATATAGTGACACTTTTGAAATATCGTCTAAACTTCTCAATCCGAGGGCGGGATAAACGGTTGTCTTTCACATTCTCGCTGCATGCAATTGGATAGCGCTACAGCCAATCAGAGCAATGACAGAAGTGACGTAGTCAGCGGAGCAAGTATTAAACTTTTACCGTATCCAGTCCATAGCTGTCAACATGGAACATTGAAAATAAGGGAGATTTCCCAGAATCCATCCCCAAAATAAGGGATTTTTTTGTTTTTTTTACACGACCCACAAACTTTAAAAATAAAACACTAATCATTAAAAGTCTAAAGAGTTTATAACTAGCCTACATATGTGTGAGAGAGAAAGAGACAATATGTGTGTGTGTGTATGAGAGAGAAAAGAGACAGTGCGTCATTTAAAAAATAATATCATAGAGAATGTTTAAATACTAATATCAGCTTACGAGGGAAACGGAGGCAGAGTGGTGGTGCTTCGGAGTGCTGGAGATGATTCGGGAGAGGTCCATGAACCTTTACCGATCAGAGCGCGCGCTGACACGGAGTAAAGCCTTTATACTCGACACGACAGCACGAGCGTGGCAAAAATGGCAAGTTGATCGTTTCGCCACAGCTTTTTTGTAACAGCGCGCGCGCGCCGCATCCGAGGATGAACGACTTCAAATCAAGTATGTCCGAGCTTGCTCTGACCGCCGCAACTCTGTCGTCATTATGTTAAGCCAGCCTGCCGACTCTATACACGATGTGATTGGCCCGGCCAGAGTTAGGTTTTTCCAGCTAAAATGTCTATGGAGAGTTGCTAGACCACACTTTGCTGAAAAGAAATTTTTGCTGCCGCTAGGGTGCATCTGAGATTTCTAGGCTAAAAAGCGTCAGTATATGACGGCTTGGGATGAGAACGGGCTGTAAATCCATTGGTTAAAAAGCGTGCGACTCCTGAAGAACATTCAGCTATTCAGCTTTATATATATATATATATATATATATATCACACACACACACGTTTTATATCTTCATTTAGGGGTAGGTAAACATATTAACACAATTGTGTAAAGATAATTATTTCAGATTTCATCTGCCAACTTGTTTTTCACACAACCAGCACAAAAGGAGTTAACTGTAGCGATTCGATTCTTCTTGTCTTTTTCAATGAATTCACGGCACGCTCCCTAGACCTCTCCAAATCTTGTGGCCTGTGTTTTTCGTTTTCTTTTCTTTTTTCCAGCACTCTATGAAACACAATGGAAAATGCAGGGTCACCCCAGCTGTTCTCCATTAGGTTTCTGGCTGAGGTCGTCTACACACTCACTTACTGGCATAACGGTTGTGGTGGAGGGGAAAGAGATACAGATGAGAGAGAGAGAGAGAGAGAGAGAGAGAGAGGTATCAGACCGACTCGTAGAGATTGCAAGCCGTGGTGTAGATTGCAGTAACCTGTAATTAAGCCAATGGCGGGTTGCTGTTGCTATGTAAACATCCCTACACCTCAACCTCGTGCCAACCCAAGAGCAGTGAAGGAGTCTGGTTACTGACACTTAAATCACTGTGCAACATCTGGTTTAAAAAGGAGATCGCTCTCGTTACTTCCAGTTTGGAG
>JAQIUQ010003594.1:0-5000 GCA_030378365.1 Hybognathus amarus | reverse complement strand
CTTGGCAAAATGAGAGACCAAAAAAACGCAACTCAGATGTACAAAAAGTGCTTAGAAAGGAATGTCTGACAAATTAAGGGATGAAAAGAAGCAGTGAGAAAAAGAGAAATGTTTTGAAGAACAGACAGCTTATTTAAAAATACTTTTTAAAGAGAAAGTTCATCCAGAAAATGAAAATTCTAGCATCACATATACAACCTTTCAAATGTGTGTATTGTGTACTCATTCTCCTCCATGGAACACCAACAGAGATATTTAACAGTTGATCTTTTCCCATACAATGAAAGTGGATGGGGACCAGAATGGCATGTGCTTCATCACAAAAAAAACACTAAAAGTCCTTCATATGACCTTTGAGCATCCTCTAAATTCATAAGAGAGCTTCATATGACCAGACTGAAATTTAAGCTGCTATTCACTTTAATCTTGCCTTAAAAATCTTGTGCGACAGCCATGGCTGAATGACATGCAGGTGATTAAATATGACAGAATTACAATTTTGGAGAAACTATTTAAAGTTATTAAAGTTAAACATATTATTCAGACTATTTTAAGCATTTCATTCTTTAGTTCACGTAGTTCAAGTTCAATATGTCCTTAATAAACGGATCCCCTTTACCGATCAGAGCGCGTGCTGACATGGAGTAAAGCCTTGTTTACTACTTGATGCCTACCCGGAAGTGTGAAAAACTGCAATACATCGAAAAATCCCCTAGGGGCTGGTCCCAAAAGTGAGCAGATGTCCATAAACCCCAGGTTGGTCCCATGGACTTTTATTGTATTTTTCGATAGGTTGCGAGTTCCTGACAACTGTGAGGGGGGGTGAGTTTTTTCTAACCTTAGTTTAGATCATATTTTAGATACAAAATGTATGACAAATAAGGGCGTGGTTAACTTTGATTGACAGCTTGATTGACAGCTGATAACACTTCCATTTTTCAAATTTTTTCGTCCATTTTTTTATGTGCACGTTTTGTTTTTGTAACAGTGTGGGCGGTGCCGCATCCAAGGATGAATGACTTCAAGCCGAATCTGGCCGAGCATGTAACTACGTTGCACTGGCACCCAGTTTGCGCTGCTAAATTGCAAAGTTCATTGCAAAGTATTTTTTTTAAGGTTTTGTTTGTAGACCCTTCTACTGTTTGTACACAATGACAAACAGTAAAAAGAGTTTATGGTTGCACTAATCTTGGTGGGATATTTGATTAGTGCAACCGTAAACGCAACAACCAGACATTTTGAAGCTGAGAAACCGTTTTAATAAACTTTCGGAGTTGCTAAGCACGTTAGAGCCAGTGGGAAACAACACCACTTTCCGTTGCCAAAATGCGCGCGCAACTATTTGATCACGTGGGCTGTAAAAGGGTCTGTTGTGTGTGATTTATCTATTGTCTTGCTGTTAATGTGAAATAACGTAGAGCAATAGGGCTATCGTGAGTAACCGCAATATTGTAGTACCGCGCAAGATTGTTACAGAGCGAGGAAGCTGCGGGAAATAAAATCAGCGAGTCACACATTGAATCAATGCCATATTAGTCTCTAAGTGAAGCATTACCCATGCAATGCATTGCTGCTCAGCTGAGCCTTAAAAAGTGGAATTCAAAGTTAAAAATAATTAACATCTTGTTTCATTAGGCTACATCTCTTTTAATGAATCAGCTTTTTTGAATGTGTTCTTTGAATGAATGGTTCAATGACTCGCTCAAAGTCCGTTGTCATAACAATGACAGTGAAAGCCTTTCAATGCGCATATAGACGCTATTTAGTTTCGGTTACATTGGTTACTGAAAATGTCATCGTTTTTGACCACATCGTAAACTTTATTTATATAGCAACAAATTCATATAAATTAAATAAATAAATAAATGGCGGTAATAGTGGCTATTGAGCCACTCAACATTACCGCAAGGGAAATTCCATAACCGCGACAGCCTTATATAGCAAGTAGCTAATCAGGGTGATTCTCATGAAATCCAGATTTAGAAGGTGCCCAGCATCAGAATTTTTAAAATGCCATTTTTTCTCTTTCTTTTTTCTTTAAAATGCCTATTTTCTTTTTGCACATATAAGATTAGGGTCTGAACTTACTATAACCATTATTTTTAGAAGATTTAAAAAAATATTTACTATATTATTATTTACATTTTTAGATGAAGTCCGTAAAAAATTACCATTACCGCAACATGACATTACCTTAAATATATGGTATATGTTTCGGTAATGAGAACTAAAAAGTCGTGTAGGTACTATGACAAACAAAAATTTAACTTTTATCTGGAGAGAAAAAATAAGAACTGCTTATCTGGTAGGCATCTTGTGTGTCACAGTCAATTATGTCCCTTCCAAAAAAAATCTTGAACATGTTAGTTCCTTGAGGACTTAAACAATAATTGAAAATTGTTGCGGAGGATGAGATAATTGGTCTTGGACACATTTATATTCCTTATTATTGCCACTATATTTACCATTGATCACCAAATACCACATGTTTCTTTATTGTAAATATTTATAGTATAACATGCACTGAAGTTTTTTTTATGTTTTTTAATTATAAATATTTTAATCTCAAAGAACCCAAATCCAGTCATGGACACGTTGCGGTAATGAGAAATTTCCCCTTAAATGTGGAAAAAACAACAAAATTGGTATTTATGATGTCATTTGAAATCATGTGCAAAATAGTACATGATAAGATGTTTATAACTGTATCCTTTTTATTTTGATAGCATTTACTTTTATAATCAAAATGTTTCATGACACCTCATAAGTCTAATTTCGTGAGAATCACCCATCAGTGTCTGCTTGTTTATTCAAGTTTTTCTTTAACAGACAAACGTCGCTCTGCATACATCATCTGCTTCATCGCTCTGATTGGTCAATCCAATTGCGCCCAGAGGCATTTGAGCTACGTCCGTTGGTGACGCCCCTTTGGAATTGATTTGTCTATGAATCTTTGCCAGACCATAACTCAGTTATAACTGAGAATGGTCTGGTTTTAACCAGGCTAGTTCAACACGCATACCTCTGTTAAAACCTCAGAAAATTTAGTTTAGGGTTTCATGACCTTTTAAATTTGAGTCTCATTAACTTGTGCTCATTACATATAGACCTAAAAATAATACATGTCACCTGTGCAACACTATTCCTGCGGTATCAGTCACATCACATGAGCGAGAACCATCCTGGGCCACAGTGAGACAGATCTTCTTCCTAATCTATTATATAGATTACACATTTCTCCACTCTCACAGGAGATTCAGTGTTGTGGAAGAGACGTTCTGATGACAAGGTCTCAGAAGACATGGAGATGTTCATATATCACACCTCTATCATCTCTAGAATCAGATGACTACCGCTGAACACAGGTTATGACTGGAAGTGATTTGAAGTCCATGTGGAAAAGGGCTCAGGGTTGCAGACACTCTGATGCTGCAGATTAGATAGTGTCCTTGTTTTTTAGAAAACAAAAGACTTCAGAGAGGTCGCTATGCTCTAAAACAAAAGGAAAAAAAATGGAATACAAAGAAAACATTCAGCCCAGATATGACGCCCATTAAGTTTGTTTAGATTCCAATTTGATCAAAATCAACATAACCCAAAACAAGGGTTTAGAACAGCTTCATCAACAATTAAAAAAAAAAATTAAAAGAAGCTAGAGCCTAAATAAATCTGCTCCTCAGGTAAATGTGGCAACATGTCTGAGGAAGACTCAAAGAAGCAAATATATGCTGCAAAGCAACAACGCTGGCTAAAGAGTATTAAAGGAAAGGCAGGGCTCCAGACTAACTTTTTTACTAGGAGCGCTGTTGCCCAGACTGAAAATTTTAGGAGCACAAGCAGAAAATTTAGGGGCACAGCTTAAATCAGCTCGCAATGCAATTATTCAAATTTACCCCAAATTAACTGTAATACTGACAAATTTCCTTAATAATAAGGAGACGTAAAGTACATATATTATGATATCCAGTTTTATTTTAAGTTCACGGGGCTCCAACTCAAATTTGAGGGCAGAATCTCCTCAAATGAGAACTTGCACTGAGTTAAAAAAAAAAAAAATAAATATATATATATATATATATATATATATATATATATATATATATATATATATATAATAAGCTTAATTTATAGGGTGCAGATGAAATTAACTTTAGTTATTATCATTCATAATGTCTTAATATTAATTAAAAAAGAAGTGAAAAATGTTATATAGCCAATTAACATAGCCAATTAACATCCTACTGTTTGCAATGTTTTTATTTTTATTTTATTTTTATTTTAATAAGTGTTATCCAACATCTTAAAATGTTTCGATTTTATGACAGTCTTTAAAAGATGAACAAAAAATGTGTTGGTCATCACATAAAAATGAATTTGAAAAAAGCATTTATGTATGATTTTATAGTTTTGAAGTGCTAGAAAAAGATATGTAGTAGGCTACTTGTAAGCGTTTGACTATATCACATCACATTATCATCACATTATCATATTTCATGGTTAGAGTTAACTTAGCCTAAATCCATGGTGAATGTTGCTGATTTGTGGACTGAAAGCCTTCTATAAGTGTTGGTTTCCACGTCAGCGCTGTTTGGTCTGATATTGTATGGAACTCTGCCATGAATCATAATGTTTATCACTGGATCTCGTGGTGATGATGTTATTAATTCTGAGGCGAATTCAATGCGAAAACGCGTACCATATACACGCAAAACCTGTTTTGGGCGTATAATTGGCACGAGAAATAACATTTGTGCTATAAATACGAACTTTCATGAGATCAAACTTTTCAAGTTCGTGTCTTTATTTTACTGTCAATGGTTGGGGGTGCTGCCCCACAGATAACTTATACATAAGAAAGGCAATGCGCTGCTATTATTGGTCCAAACTAATGAACGGTTCGTGAAGCATAAATTCAGTAGCGTACTTTCGTTCCACTTTTATTTTGTTTGCATTCGGAGCTTTGGTAGCGAGTCGATGAGATTCGCTCATTTCTCAGACGC